>JAXRKP010000194.1:437500-445841 GCA_037039925.1 Doris montereyensis | reverse complement strand
AATTCCAATGAAGCAAAGTTTGACGTTTGCCAGTCATTTCAAAGTAGTCATTTCCCTGTGTTGTTATTGCAACTTCGTTACGTCTCTATAGACTTCTAGACTATGGTTGAGTAGGGATGTCTTATTTGAGTTCCACGCAGTATAATACTGTCGTAGCCACCTCGACCGGCTATTTCTAAATATAATTTCTCATTGATGTTGCTGATTTAAGTTATTAACATATATTCTCTTTAGGTACATTGTCTCCTCACTTGATGTGGAGGAAGTATTTTCACCAATTACATAATCCGTCCAAAACATATGAAACAAGGAGTACAGATCAATTATTAAGAGTAACAAGTAATGAAGATGAAACAGCTGAAGATGTAGATATCTCAATGGAAGAACTTCAAACAGCTATAAGAAAAGTGAAATTAGGAAAAGTCCCAGGAGCAGATCAAGTTTATCCAGAAAGGATTAAAAACCAAGGAGAGAGGCAGACAAACTACTGCATGCAATATGTCAACAAACATGGAAGTCAAAACAGGTGCCAGACGACTGGAAAAGGGGAACGGTAGTACCAATACAAGAAAGGATCAACTATGGAATGCTCAAACTATAGAGGGATATCACTTCTTAACGTACCAAGAAAAGTGTATGCCAGGATTCTGAAATGAGACTAAGGAAAAGAGTAGGGATCAGATTGAAGAACACGAGAGCGGATTTAGACCAGGTAGAAGTGTACAAATTCACATATTTATCATTAGACAAATAATAGAAACATTTCGTGAGAGAAACATTGACTTGCACCTGTGTTTTATTGACTTAGAAAAGGCATTTGACACTATGAGGAGGGACGAACTATGGCATTCTTTAAAAGAACACAATGTAGAGCAAAATTTAATAGAAACCATTAAACGTTTTTATAATAAACCAACATGTGCAGTGAGAGTAGCTGGAAATGTATCTAAAGAATTTGATGTAGATATAGGAGTAAGACAGGGTTGTATTCTAAGTCCTCTTTTGTTCATCACATTTATGGATTCAGTCACAAAGGCATCCCTCAAACATGAAGAAAATGAATGTAGGTATGTGGAAGCTCAAACCAGTAAATGTATCAATGCTTTCGTTTGCTGATGATTTAATTCGATTTGGAAAATCAGAAAGGGAACTCCAGTCAAATATCAACATAATGAATAATGAATCAAATAAAAAGAGGAATGAGAGTAAATTCAAAGAAAACCAAAACCATGCTAGTAACTAAGGAAGCTAAAACACAAAATCTTAAATTGGGCAGGGAGAATTTAGAACAAGTTCGAAGCTACAATTACTTAGGAGTAATGATTAACTCAGAGGAAAACTAAGAGAAGAAATCAGCCAGAGAATTAAAAAGGCAAGTGCAATATATAACCATCTAGGAAAGGCATTTGTAGGTAAACAAGAATTGTCAACAAAAACCAAAATGGCAGTATACAACACAGTTTATTGTCCTACTCTCCTCTATGGCAGTGAAACCTGGACCTTAGACAGTAGGGAATACAGTAGAGTACAGGCAGCCGAAATGAAATATCTAAGAAGAGTAGTAGGGAAAACTAAAAGAGATAAAATCAGAAACACAACAATAAGAGATCAAACCAAAGCAGATAGCATAAAAACTAAGATAGAAATGAATCAACTGAGATGGTTTGGGCATGTTAACAAAATGAATGACAATAGAATAGCAAAATCAGTATACAGTGCTAAAACTCAAGGTAAAAGACCAAAAGGCAGATCTCGGAGAAAGTGGGAAGAAGATATAAAAGAGGCATTAACGAAAAGAAATTTAACTTTCACGGAAGGAAGCAGAAAATGTCAGGACAGGGCAGCCTGGAGAAAGATCATTTCGGGCATCTAAAACCCATACACCGGAAGGTAGAATGGGAACTGATAAAAAAAGAAAGAAAGAATATTGTAAATGCTTGTATGATATAACAAACACAAACTGTTGAACACTGATACCTACATTATTATACTCAATGTACATGTGCCCTCCCCCCCCCCCCCCCCCCCGCGTTCGGGGGAATTAAGTCGCAACTTTCCCAGCCACCTGAAACGTTTAGCGAAGTGTAATACTAGTCGCCATTCTCAAGGGTTCTCGTGGAGTTCAAAACAACCCATGTCTCTTTTATGACTGACTAACTGACACAGACATAACACATTTTTTAAAATTTATTTCATAGCAGTTGTCTTCTGGGATGTCGCTCATTAAATCTTCGCGTGTTATTTTTACCAGTACATGTACGTATTTCAAAATGATGCAGGTATCCAGCAAACCGCCACATCTACAACAGTGGGTGGGTTTTTCCCTCCTCTCCTATTAGTATTACATGAAACTGGGAGCCAGATTGCGTCGTTTTAGGATACGGGAGTGATATATATATATATCAGAAATATATATATTAATCGTCGACAGAATTATAATCAATATTGTCCTAAATATACATTTATATATTGTTCAGAAATAGCCAGATTAATCGTCGACAGAATTATAATCAATATTGTCCTAAATACATTTGACGATTATAGAGTCATGTATAACCATTATCAAATTCACAGTCGTCAATTGTCCTGTCTCACACCGAAGAAACAAAACGTAACCAACTTCTGTCTACGTTTGTCATAAATTTTATTCACATTTGTCTCAACTTCATTATTCTCTTTCCAGCTAGAGGGAATTAGAGCCTTTTTCTCAAAATAGGTTTAATACAATGTAGTTAGGACAATTTCATTCTGAGCTGACGTAATATTGATTTAAACAAACCACAAACACTCAAGCCATTTCTCTAGGAGTGCATGGGTGCTCTCTTTTCATGGCGAGGGATTGTGCCAACGTGGGGGTAGTCGGTTCGACTCCATTGGTGCCCATATTTGTCTCATCTTTATTTCTATGGGGATCTAATATTATTTCATGTCATTATCCATCCATAACAGGAGGATAGAGAGCAATTAACAGGGTGTATTCTTAGGGCGATATCATGGATGATCCCAAGAACGTTGCAACATGCTTTGATTATGAGAAACGTTTGGGTTTTTCCCCTGATGATACACAATGTACTCACACAGTTATTCAAATGGTGAAACTGGAACAAGTGAAAGCCCGTTTGTAAATTTCATTGAGAATGATATTTCGGGAAACATTCCAAAGTTGTGTCTTTAGTAAATAAATAACTTTAGTGTTTTCCTCACTCCAATGAAAGAGAACGGATCGGTGTCAATTATCGCTAGCAGGTAAATCCTACTACACACTAGCAGCGTGTCCATTAAATCACAATACGTGTAATGTGCTACAGGAATTGGAATAAACACCGGTTCTATGTGCATATAGGCCATGAAAATGAAAGAACTTTTACTTACGAAAAATGGGCTTCCAATACAATACATAATAATCTTTCTTCACAGAACGTATCGGCCATTTGAGCCATGACTGCAAACGATGCGTTCTTTTTCTTCTCTGACATAATCTTCTTCGTCAGCAAGCAACTCGACTTAGAATAACGTCTTTCCTTGATTGAGAATGTGATCGCATTCTCAATTGAATTGAATTGAGTTTCAGATCATTCTAAATGCGATTTTAGTTAAATCAATCAGGCTTCTGTATTTACATTTCATACGCTCCACTTTTCTTTATTCACATTTGAATTGTATTTCTACTTAATGAATTCAGTCTTGAAACTGTCAGTGTCAACTGACTTGTAATTAATACACATGATGTCCGTATCTGACATTGCGAGCAACGTAAGAATATTTGGTTGGTAAGCTGCTGATGTTGTTTGGTTAGTTTTTTTGGAGGAGGGGGGGGGAGAAGTCTGGCGTAGACGGGTGTCTTAAAAATGGCTTTTTGTTCCTTTGTTTGTTTATTATTGGGTTTTTAAAATGTAGGATAGAAACAGTTGTCTCCTGCAATCTATTACAATTACAATTACAGTATGGTAGCCTACTCTTCACAGTAAAACAGTAATGAATAATAGCATGATCAATGGCGGTGAGCCTGCATTTGTGCGGGTACACCGACTATTATTCTACCTTCTTCTCTTTCTTTTCTTTCAATTTTTTTTTATCAATGTGAAGGAAGAAACACGTAGTATAAAGTTTTATGAGCGCTTTCTTTTCAAAGTTTAAATAATGTATCACAAACAAGCCCTTATTATTTATGAAGACAGGAGAATTAACATTCAGTGAATAATACTACCATTAAAATTGTTCTACAAAATACCGGTAACATCCCGTACTTCGTCACAATCACGTTTTATTGAAAGTAATGCGGTCTAAAATAATTAATGCTTGAGAATGAGATGATGATATTATTATCTGCACAGTAACGAAATTCGTTCAAACCAACATAATAAAAATAATAATAATAATAATAATAATAATAATAATAATAATAATAATAATAATAATAATAATAATAATAATAATAATAATAATAATAATAATAACCTAATAATAATAAAATGATAATAATAATAATAATAATAATAATAATAATAATAATAATAATAATAATAATAATAATAATAATAATAATAATAATAATAATAATAATAATAATTATTAATAATAATAATAATACTAATGATAATAATAATGATAATAATAATAATAATAATAATAATAATAATAATAATAATAATAATAATATTAATAATAATAATAATAATGATAATAATTATTATTATAATAATAATAATAATAATAATAATAATAATAATAATAATAATAATAATAATAAATAATAATAATAATAATAATAATAATAATAATAATAATAATAATAATAATAATAATAATAATAATAATAATAATAATAATAAATAATAATAATAATAATAATAATAATAATAATAATAATAATAATAATAATAATAATAATAATAATAATAATAATAATAATAATAATAATAATAATAATAATAATAATAATAATAATAATAATAATAATAATAATAATAATAATAATAATAATAATAATAATAATAATAATAATAATAATAATAATAATAATAATAATAATAATAATAATAATAATAATAATAATAATAATAATAATAATAATAATAATAATAATAATAATAATAATAATAATAATAATAATAATAATAATAATAATAATAATAATAATAATAATAATAATAATAATAATAATAATAATAATAATAATAATAATAATAATAATAATAATAATAATAATAATAATAATAATAATAATAATAATAATAATAATAACAATAATAATAATAATAATAATAATAATACGTTTCAAGCCTTGTTTGAAAAAACTTTCTTTTGTCTCCTCACATCGTTGAGAGTTTGATTTTTGTAGGAACCAACGAATCTTCCAATGTGTACGTGGCAGTGTTTATCAATCGGAACTTATTTTATGTTTTTTTCCAATTGATTGTGTTCCACCAATATGTCTCAGCAGAAACGGGTGAGCATCATGTGTTAAAAAACGATAAAAAAATCTGTCAAGAAATAGCTAGATTTTCTTCTTCCAAATTCGTTTTGTTTCATTTATATAAATCTGCTTCATATAGATCTAAATCTCACTTCTTTTTTTTTTATCATTTATTTTACGTTTACTTTAAAATAGACAGAATACATAGGAATGTACCGTACTTCAAATATTTTGTTTTCATTCAAACTAATCTCAAACTGACTGACTGTTATAGTGGATGGCTGAAATAATATTTTGTCATTTCTGTGTGAAAAGAACAGCTATCATTCAAGACATGTTCTTTCCTTCTTGACAGAAGAAGTTATTTATATTTTAAACAATGATAATTCCAAATACGTAGCTTTGAAGACAGCAGGCATAATTAGGAGAAAGGGAAAGAAAGGGGAAAGAGAGGGAAAGAAAAAAAGAGAGAGAGGGAGACAGAGAGAGAGAGAGAGAGAGAGAGAGAGAGAGAGAGAGAGAGAGAGAGAGAGAGAGAGAGAGAGAGAGAGAGAGAGAGAGAGAGAGAGAGAGAGAGAGAGAGAGAGAGAGAGAGAGAGAGAGAGAGAGAGAGAGAGAGAGAGAGAGAGGGAGAGGGAGGGAGAGAGAGACAGAGAGAGAGAGAGAGACATGATGCTGCTGTTTTTATGACAATCGTTCATTACAAATCTTGCAGCACGCCTTTGAATCTGACATTGATTTTGAGATCGAAGCTGTTTTTTAGGTTAGTGAAATTTATGTTTCAACCAAAACTTGCCTTAGCATACAATAATATGGCGAAAACCACGTATTTCTCCTGTTGAGCTCGCAGAAAGTTATGTTTATTTACTGAATCAAATTTATTATGGGATCTGTTTTAACTTCAGGCTAGTTTGTTTTTTTGTTTGGAATATTTTCCTCCCTCTTTTCCTTCGACAGGTTTCTTTTGGCACCTCACTGATTTCCATTACGATCCGACCTACTGGACTTCTCAGCTTTCTTGCTTTGAGAAAATTGCACAGCCAGGGGCCTTTGGACATCCAGCGTGTGATGCCCCATGGCGGTTGGTGGTCGATACTGTCCAAAGCATGGCAGCTATCAAGCCTGGCGTGGACTTCATTTGTGGACTGGGTAATGTCTTTTTTCTTGAATCAGGTGTGAAAGAGTACTCAGCTGTATGTAGATAATAATCGCGTGAGAGTTAGTACGAAGTGCCTAAAAGGCTGCTGTACTGTATGCTCCTCGGGGAGTTAAGAAGGACTTTGAATGGAATGGTCAGCTGGGGGATACATGATGTACAGTCGGGTGAGCCTGCACTTGTGCAGGGTAGGGACTATGGATCCACCTTTTTCTTTATCTTTTACAAGGTTTGGTTATTTAGAGATCATCGATTTTATTACAATCGATGGATTGGAGACATCATGAGAGAAGACAAATTCTGATGAGGAATTTATACTTACATTTACTTGTTAAAATTCAAAGATGAACAGTATCTTCCTCATGGATCAGACATATGTTTATTGATTCAATGAAACATACACACCAGAACAAGTTTAGTATTTCAACAAGAGTTGAGTCAGGAATCAATCATAGTCACAAATATATTCAAATTCACAGCAATATAATATTATAATAAGATCCTTTATATAGCGCTTTCCAGACAAAAAGGTTTCAAACCGCATTTCAAACAACAAGAACAACAAAAATAGTGCCAGAAAATAAAATCGAGACTTAATGTTCTTATGGGTTGACAGTAACGGTAGAAGTTTAATGTTACTTACCGGTAATGTTAAAAATTACATCCAAGTTTCTTTTTCAGGGAAAAGAACTATCCAAATTATAAAATATTGCCACGTGAGACATTAGTTTTAGCCTACTAGTCAGTTCCTTCACAGCTTTGTGAACACAGGAACATCCACATGTTCCCCAAACACGTTACCCGTAGGTAACATTATCATTCATGAGCCTGTATTATGTTTGAATAGTCACTCAACCTAACCTTTTGAAACAGGTGAAATGTTAATAAAAACGTTAGTGACAGTCTCAACCAGTAATCGTGAGACATAGTCTGACTATGGGAAAACAGAAATAAAAAGAATATTACATTATATCACTAATATTCCATACTAATTTCATGTTGAGCATCGCAGTGTGTGTTTGGGACATGGACTCTGTTAAAGCAAAGAATGCTTCTTTTAGAACTGATATAAAATAAGAGCCATAGATCGATATAAAAATAACAAGATTGTGAATAAATGCACCAATCAAGCATGATCCTTGCTGTAAGCCTAAGGCAATTTATCATGACTATTGTACTTCATCAACTGGTTACACATCCTTTCCATCGAGACCAAACTTCCGACAGTACTTGCAATTCTTTCATTGTGTAAACATACGTGTATTTGCATTAGTTGCGTTCTTGTATTCTTTCCGTTCATATACAAACGCATGCTAGTTACATTATCCTTAATACAAAATGTATTGCAAATTGAAGATTGCTAGATCTATATTAAAATGACAGAAATATGTATTGGTTTTGTGCTCAATTTACAGGGATTCAGTGGCACACTTGAGTGATCCAGATACGTCCATTGCACTGAATATGCATATCTTAGAAAACGTCACCAAACTTCTCAATCATTCATTCCAAGACCTGTAAACTTTTATTTTCTTTGGGAAATCACGATTTTTATCCTCGAAATCAAGCAGACGTGGAAGAGGACGAAATTTATCTCCAGACAAGCGATATTTGGAAACAGTGGATCGATACTACGGATCAGCTGAAACAGTTTTTACATGGTAAGCACTCAGAAAGTAAATCATAAGAAGCCACTGGGAAATATGTCGAGAGCAACACTTGACCAAAGTTAACGATGATTCCTTTCACCTTAGACAATGAAATACGAT
>JAXRKP010000194.1:425000-430000 GCA_037039925.1 Doris montereyensis | reverse complement strand
ACTACGTTCAGTATTACCTCAATCTGACTGAGTCGAACAACAACAACAAATCCTCATGGGTAAGAGTTGAGAAAAAAAAAGAAAAATCAAACTCACCTTTAATCCAATAATTATTCAAGTATATTAATTACAATACCACGCTTCAACACTTATTATGATTTTGGATTAGCTGATCATTTTTTATATTATAGTGCCACATCCAACGGAAATGAGTAAATTTATTATACAATACAATAGGTCTCTTCACTTCTGCCCCACCCCATCTCTCTTCTCTCTCTCTCTCTCTCTCTCTCTCTCTCTCTCTCTCTCTCTCTCTCTCTCTCTCTCTCTCTCTCTCTCTCTCTCTCTCTCTCTCTCTCTCTCTCTCTCTCTCTCTCTCTCTCTCTCTCTCTCTCTCTCGCTCTCTCTCTCTCTCTCTCTCTCTCTCTCTCTCTCTCTCTCTCTCTCTCTCTCTCTCTCTCTCTCTCTCTCTCTCTCTCTCTCTCTCTCTCTCTCTCTCTATATATATCTCTATATATATATATATATATATATATATATATATATATATATATATATATATATATATATATATATATATATATATACCTATCCATCTATCTCTCTCTCAATCTCAGATCAAATATATAAATCAAATGTATATACCGACGTCAACATTTTCCACCTATCCCTTTAGTCCAAACCATTGCTATGGTAACGGTTAAACACCCCACCCCTACCCCCCCCAAAAAAAAAAAAAGAAAGAAAAAGAAACAACAATCAACAACAAGAAAACAACAAAACAAAACAACCCAACAACAACATAAAACAAAAACAAAACAAGCAAGCAAACAAACAAAACAAACCAACACATAAAAAGCAAAACCGCCAGTAAAAAGTATTGCGCCATGTTTCTTGGTAATTGCAATACATCTTCAAGGCGATATTTACATTTTAGAGGACTAGCATTATGTTGTATGTATTTAAATAACGTTTTAGCAAAGTTCCAGTCTCCTGCGATGGCCTATAATTTCACTGAATGGAGCGTGCATGGTATGTATGTGTGTATGTATGTATGCATTTATATATGTCTGTATGCATTTATATATGTATGCATTTATGTACGTATGTATGTATGGATGTATGTATGTATGTATGGATGTATGTACGGATGGTATGTATTTATGTATGTATGTATGTATTATGTATGTATGTATGTATGTATGTATGTATGTATGTATGTATGTATGTATGTATGTATGTATGTATGTATGTATGTATGTGTGTATGTATGTATGTGTCTATCTGTCTGTCTGTCTTTTTGTCTATCTATCCATGATGAAAACAAATATTGCATTCAGATTTGAAGTGAATTGGTATAGTAATTATTATGTTTCGCATCAATATCCCCCTTTCGCACACTGGCAGGCCCCACTGTACAGCTTCACTGAATCCTACGGCGTAGATGACATGAGTGTGGAATCACTTCAAGAAATCTTCACCAGAATGGAGATGGAAGGTGGAGAACTTCTTGGCTCAAAACTACTGCAACTATTACTTCGTTACTCCACAGAAAATGCCATGTCCACCGAGATCGCGATGGGCGATAATTTGTGGAGGACTTATATACAAACTCAAGGAAGCCATTGAATGCATCGATCAACACATGAGCTCAGGGGTGGAAATCCTTTCATTTCAAACATTAGTCCGGCTTTTTTGGCTCTTCCTTATAGTCACTATTACCTATTTATTATTTTCTATTTTTCTGTTATAAATTACGTCATGTATTGTCAATATTCAGACCAAGCAATCAACAAATAAAGCTAACGAAAAACAATATTCGCCTGTCTCATATTCCTGTTTCATTTTCTTTGTTATTGTTTACCAAGCTAAGTCTTTTCCGTTCTACAGTACTCCATACTTATAAGTCTCGGATATGGTATAGTAACAGGAAGCCGGCTATAGCATGCTTTCAGTCAATATCCAGGTCTCAGGTTATTAAATTGCATAGACACTCCATGATAGCAGGCATTTGAACAGTCAAGTTTGACTGTAACGTACAGTGGCCTAGCCATCAAAACTGAAGAAAAAAACAACATAAAACAAAACAAAACTACAACAAAAAATCCCCACAAAACAATCAACACAAAAACGCAGAAGGCCCAACAAGCCAAATACTGCGTGCAAAATAAGCTTATATACAGTGTGCATGTCCAATATTGGCGGTTTTATTATGCCCGCTCTTCGCATTGCAGTATACGTAAGCCATGTGCAGATGAGAAAGACAGCAAACTGTCGCAGTCTTTCGATCGATCTTAGCATCCTCACTAATATTAAAAATTGGTAAATTAACAGTTATCTCCCCTGGTGACCCGTCTATAACACTGGTGCGAGAAAAACAGTGATGATGTGTCGGTCCCAGCACAGTCATGTTATGGCCGGAGACTGTTGTTAACATTTCTCGTTCATTGTTGCACCTTCAGTAAAGCTCTGCCTGATCAAAAATAAATCTAACTGCGCTTTTTATTCATACATGTGGTAAGAAAGTCATAATGTCCTCGGTTCAAATTTGCTTGTTACTCATCGCCAACACACACACAAAGCCTTGACTGAATTCCTTATTTCGTAACCAATCTGAGAAAGAAGGAGAAAAGAGATAGAGAGAAAGAAGGAGAAAAGAGAGATAGAGAGAGAGAAGAGAGAGAGAGAGAGAGAGAGAGAGAGAGAGAGAGAGAGAGAGAGAGAGAGAGAGAGAGAGAGAGAGAGAGAGAGAGAGAGAGAGAGAGACAGAGACAGAGACAGAGACAGAGAGACAGAGAGAGAGACAGAGAGAGAGACAGAGACAGAGACAGACAGAGACAGACATACAGGCAGACAAACAGACAGACAGAGAAAGAGAGAGAGAGACAGAGAAAGAGAGAGAGAGAGAGAGAGAGAGAGAGAGAGAGAGAGAGAGAGACAGAGAAGAGAGAGAGAGAGAGAGAGAGAGAGAGAGAGGGGGCAGACAGATAGACAAACAAACAGACAAACCAGAAACAGAGAAACACACACACACACACACACACACAGACAGAGAGAGACACATTATAGACATACAAATACACAGAGACCAGCTTCACGCCTGACTAAAAATAAATCACCGAGCGCGCCGTGTTGGGGGCGTCATAATAATAAATGACTAATTAGACACGACATAAGTGTAGTACCTTATATAACTAACCATGTCTACCGGGCCTAGCGAGCCTTCCCTTCCGGCGTCTAGTGCACTCCACGTGATGATAAAAGAGCAAGAACAACATTGTTTCATTGACATTTACCCCGTCCGCCAAATGCGGTAATCTCAAAAGTGAATCAAGAGGTTCATTTGTTTCATTGAAGTTTACCCCGTCCACTGCATTCGGTGACGTCAGGGTGAATTAATAGGAGAAACAGCAAAATAAAAGATGAGAAAAAGAGTGAAAGAACAAAACTAAAATACTCGGTGGTCAAGTGAGTAAGTGTCGGCCCCTCAAACCAAAAGAAAAGTTTATGGCTTCGTGAAGAATGGTTGAACATTTTTTCCAGTTTATTTCGATTTCGAATAACCCCTGCCCACCCCCCCACCCCATCCCACTGCCTTTCCCCCAGCCTGGTCTGGATAGGCGGAATAGACTGGATACAAACATTGGGCACCGATAGAATTGAACCCGTGACCTCTGTGTCGGCACCATCGCATTGGTAGTGAGTTCTCTTTTCATGGCGAGAGGTGCAGCCGACACAATGGTTGCAGGTTCGATTTTATTGGTGCCCAAAGATTTTTTTTTTCTTTCTATTCCTTTTGTAAGTGTTTGTCTCGTCTTTGTGCCTATACGGCTTCAATATTACATAATTTCATCTTCCGTGTCATTATTCATCACTTTTGAGGTGATGTATTGCGATCATTATTTATCATGTTCTTTTTACGCTATAGAAACCAGAATAAACTCCAGTTGTATGGGCGAAAATGGTCTAGAAGGAACTTGACCACGTGCGATGAACTCAGGGTGAATTAAAGGAAACAATAAGATGAAAGACATGAGAAAGAATAAAAGGACAGAAATTGTTCTCTCGGAGTTCAAAACGTCCCAAACCCATCACATAGGCAGACAGTCGAAAATGAATTACATTAAATGCTTACAAGTAAGGTTGGTTCTGTCATAGAAGTGTTTAACACTTTTAAATATTCCTTCTTAACTCTCCAACACTGTCTTCTTGTTTTTGTCGTGACTTAGTTATAATGACTATAATTATAAACTTTTCGTCTATTGATCACACAAAGGAGCTACAGTGGAGTGACGTTCAACACGACAATAAGCGACAACTTACTTCTCACTTTTGTTTATCTCTTATGTGACTTCAAAACAAGCAGAAAAAAGGACATACGACAAATACAACAAGGAACAAAGTAATGTCAAACGAAGCTGAACGATGTTGTTTAGATAATCGATCTTGTACAAAATATTTAAATAAGTACAGGTACACGTGTTACGAAATGTGAAGAATAATGTATTATTGATATAACGTAGGCTACCTAAACAATCAGTGTGCGCATGCCGGCTTGTGTTGACACATTGTTGCTGGGTTGTTGGTTTAGGGTTGTTGTTTTTCTCCTTAACAGCGTAATGTTACTAACTACATTGGCATGTGAATGTCACCGAAACCTTTTCCGGTGAAAAATGAACCCGCCAGCATAGTATTGTCAGTCACGTCAGGAAGAAAAGCCAACACGCCGTACACACACTGAGTGATTAAGGACTTGCACTATTTCAAGGAACGCTACATAATAGAACTTCCTTATATGCACCAAGTGTTTATACTACACCAACAAGTGTCACCTAATTTTTAAGTAGAGATGCCGGGGAAGAAAAAATCAAGCATTATTTAGCCTTGTTCGCCATGCGCTTTCCTTTCATGGTGATGCGATGGATGGCGACTCGAAGGTCACGGGTTTGATTCTGTCTGATGCCTTTTTTTTCTGTTTGAAATATCATTCCGAAAGAAAC
>JAXRKP010000194.1:360000-422500 GCA_037039925.1 Doris montereyensis | reverse complement strand
TACAAAGGAAACATAAGTGAACAATCATATACAAAGTACAAAAATAAAAATGATAATCTGAAACCAAAGACAATGACACTTAACACATGTATCCAAACTCACGTGCATGCACACACACATACACTCACACACACACACACATACACACACACACACAGATTTTCAAGTTGTGAGCTTTAATACAATGTTACTATAGAGATATACCTTAACACATACGTGTTTCAAGCAAGTGATAAATCAACTGTCACAAGTCTGCATTACAAAGACAACTCAGACAAAACTATGTTTCTCGGTCTCAGCTCATTTGGCAGCTTATAGTAAATATTACTAATATCAAACCCCGACCCCTTTTGAACATTTCATGACAATGCGAGTTATGAATGCTTTGTATGGCCTCACTCCATGATGTCTCTTCTTCTGCTTCCTCCTCCTTCTCTTCTTCTTTTCCTCTCTTCCTCTTCTTCTTCTCCTCCTCCTTCTCATCTGATTATCCTTCTCTTTGTCGTCTTCCTCTGCCTTTATCTACGCAGATAATGCAAATAAAGAGCGATTTAATCTAAACATCATTGTTTTCTATAAATTTATAAATGAGTGTCCCTGTATTACTGTATTGTATTCATCAGTCTCCGCTGAGAATGTGACAACAGTGACATTTTGAAAGTAACCCACACTAATGACTAAAGTACTGGCCTCTCTATGTTCTGGAGTCTATGCTTGCTGTTACGTACACGATTCACGTTTGCTGCCAAAAGATATTCATCGTGAACAAAGAATAGAATGAAGACCAGATAATTAATATCTTAACACATTTATCATCATCTTAGATTTGACTTAGGATTCGACCCCCTTGAGAAATCGCATGATTGAATTTAGCCCAGCGATGTCATTTTCTCTTGAAATATGTACATGATATGATATGGGAACAGCTACATTTATAATTCATATCCATAAGAATCATTGAGATGGAGAAAAGAGACTAAGGTGGTTAAAACTAATACAATTATTATAAGAATATAAAATATCGGTGAACGATTTAAACTTACAAAAGCAATGTTGAGTGATGGGTGTCTGAAGACCGAACAATCTACATGTATCTGGTAAAGTGGTATCCTCCTTTCCATGAAACACTTAACAATATGTACGAGCACTCTTACACTCTAATTCTATCCATAGTATGCGATTACCTTCGAGAAGGCTACTTTTCGAGTACTTTTCAGGACAACGATATCGGCAGTCCAGTGAAAACCATATTATCAAATGTTGTGTTAACAGTTAAATTTATATGTCGTAATCGTAATGATGTGTTCATTTGTCTGTCAATAGACCCAAAGTAGAGTTATTTTGAAAGACACACGAGTAAGAGTAAGAGGTTATTCCTCACGCCACCCAAGTGCAAATAAATAGGTAGCCTACCAACCAGAACACGTACCAGCTATTGCTATTATTATAGTAAAGTAAGTTTCTTCCATGCCATCCTGACCCATAGAGCCAGAACTTATCTCGATTACAATAGTGACGCGCGAGACAAGTGGTAGGTAAGACATCCCATCATACTCCCTAACTGGTACTGGTAGTCGTAGTAGTAGTACACATTTGCCCCAATGTCCAACGGGAAAAATAATATGTGTTAGTGTTAATTCAAATTGTCTTTCCCGGTGAACACAATGACGGGCCTAGCATTGTCAAGATTTGAACACAGGACCTTATGATTTTAAGTCCGGCTGGTTAACGACTAAGGCCACCGATGCCACGCCAGTTGTAGCTAAAAGGTAAACACTATGAGTCATCATGAGTGTGACAAACCAGTGTTACTATTATTACTATTATTACTATTATTACTATTATTACTATTATTATTATTACTATTATTACTATTATTTATTAAGTTCAATCCAGATGGGTAACTGTTAAGTTCAAGGATGGCCTTGAAATTTGAACTGTCTAAGAAGTTCTGGGGATGTTTTATTTTTTTATTTTTGAGAAAGTTCCTGGAAAGCCACTTACAATGACTTACAACTCTGCTGCGCCTTAAGACTAAGAAAGCCAGGGTGCAAATGAATGAAGATAAATATAGGCCGATTAGTTATGTTATCTATTTAGTATGAATATTACCACCATCTCTACATACCATCAGTGGTAACCCTGGAGTTTTTTGGTTTTTTGTTTGTTTGTTGTTGTTTTTGGGGTTTGTTTTTTTTTAGGGCAGGGGGGGAGGATTTTTTAAATAAAGAGCAAAGCCATCATCTATAATCTATTTTAAGGTGTTTCTCCGCTCTTCATTCGGTTTTTCTTCATCCATCCTCAAGCATTATTTAACTGCCATGTCGCGTTGGTGGACTTTGTTGAGAAGTTCTGCCATTGTTTTCATGTATTTCTATAGTTAATAAACTTGAGAAGGAAACTTGCATAGACTCGGCCTGTTGCTGTGTGGAAAAGTGATGTCAAGTATATAAATGTGATCCTACAGCTCTGAGAAGGATGGACAGTAAACAGCTTTTCACTACTTTCAGACGCAAATCATAAGTAAATTGGTATAAATTCTGAAACTTGAAGAATGTAAACATTTCATCATGTATCCACCAAGACAACTATAAGTAAATTTACATCATTATGGTGCGAATGATACCATTTCCTAATGCTTCCCAGATTAAAACAAAACAAATTAAACATATGCATCCGGCATTTTGTGAGGTTTCTTCTCAAATGCATCATTACATGTATATTTATATTTTTTGCACAAAATCACAATTGAATCACAGTCTCCTCTCTTTACCCCACAAATCCCAATCCCAAAACAAAAACAAAAACATGTAAGACATTAATTAATATGTGGCACTTGAAAAAAATACTAAAATAATTATGGCATGCATTAAAGAAAATGTTAGCTCAGCAAGAATAAAGTCATATAATATCATATATACATATACATAGATCTATACATATTAAATGTTAATATTCATGAACAAATCAGTTGTCTTTCAAAAAGAAAAGAAAAACCCAAAAAATAATAACAACTAAGTCCACACAATGAAATAGAATCAAAATCTCGGGTCTGCAAAGCATGTGGTAGGGGGAAACATAAAACATAGGGCAGGTAGTTAGTTTTCTTATAAAGAAATCTTTTTAACAGCATATCACATAGGAGATAATGGCAGGGGAAAAACAGAAGACAAGTAGATAACTTTCATCAAGTCATCTCTACATATATCATAATTAATAATATTATGTCGCTGCCTGCATGACAAACTGTTCCATTCCCAAATCCAGGTAACCGAGAAAATTAACTTAAAAGTCGCACAAAAAAACTATCGTAAGAGAGAATCGAATAAATAAAATCGGTTATCTTGGAATCTACTGTGTATTTTGTAAAACCGTTCAGACATCTTATTTTAGATCTCATAATATTATACTAAAATAGCCAAAAATAACAAATTTTGAGTTAAAACGGTTTGTTATGCAGACGACGATGTGAGTGAGTATGTTATAAATAGATACCCTGGAAATTCAGCAAAAGAGGGAGCATAAAAGAAAAAAAGGAATAAGGGGCAATGCTATGCTTCAATCGACAAACAGGGTGTCTCAGAAGTCTTTTGCCAAATTCAAATCATTACTATTACAAAGCTGCTAATAAATATATCCTGATTAAATTTTGTTCCATATATTCAAACAATAATGAAGTTTTTAATGATAAGCACTTGCTACGTTTATTGTTTTTACATGGAACAATTAACTGCTACATCCCGTTAACTAATAATAGTGAAAATGGCAACGCAATCTGAGAAAGTAGAATGTGTGAATTGGCTAATTGACTAATAGAAACCGAATCCCCCAGGCAAGCCCAATGACATTTTCAAAACAAGTACAAAAAGAAACCACCATGTTGAGAATCTATTCGATCTTGGGCTTGAAATTCTTTTAAGTCTGGCTCAGACGCAGATAAAGAGAGAAAAGGACGACCAAAAACACCAAAGGAAAACCTGCATCAAGTTAGAGTTAGAGCTGTGTTTGTGCCCTCACCATGTGGATCTAGACCTGAATCTGTTTGTACTGCAAAAGACAATTGGGATTTTTCTAAATCAACAGTTCATAGAATTTCCAAAAAGAAATTGTTATTTTTCTCCAAGCTAAAACAAGTCCAATTTGCTAGCAATATGGTGCAAAGACTGGATGCAGACCTGAACTTTCTGAAACAAACTAGCTTCAGTGATAAAGCCACCCTCCATGTTTCTGTATAACGCCAGAGCCTAGGAACAAAAAACCTGCATACTTTAAATGCTCATCGGAAATATTAGTCCGAAAGTCAAAGTTTGGTGTGGAATTATGCATGATCGCATAATCTCATTGTTTTTTGTTTTGCGGAGAAATGGAGAAATTAATAACTACTGATGTCTACCTCGATCCTTTAACTAGATATGTGTCTCCACAATTGGAAGGACTACAACCTAATATCATCTTTCAACAAGACTGAACAGGCGAGCATGCCTCACTGGAGCCTCTTGCTCGAAATTTTCTTAGCAACACCTTCCACGACAGGTGGATTGGCAGGAATGGACCGATTACATGGCCACCTCGCTCGCCAGACTTCTCTTTGTGGGGTTACATAAAGGACATAGTCTATAAAGAAAAGGTGAAAGTCCTCACAGAAATTTTACTGCTTAGTCTTGTCGAATCGATCAACGACAAGTGATGGCAAGAACTTGAGCGACACATCATCAAAGTGCTGAGCACATCAAATGGTGACCACATTTAAACACACAAAATCGTTCAGTGGTCAATTATTTCATATCATTTTGTCTTCTTCTGGTTTGTGTTAAATGACACTTTAGTGTTTTCTCTTTCTTTTGGTCTAATTTGTATGTTTCATTTTGTTTTCTGTTTTGTATCAAACAGTTTTGAAATTGGCAGAAGGCTTCTGGGACACCCTGTAATACAAAATTAAAGTTTCCCTACAGAGACAAGAGGACCAGTCAAACGAGACAATCACATACTGTTGCCTTCTATCAGTAAAACTTATAAACTTGAGGAAATATACAGCAAAACACTTGGCAAAACAGTGATTTGAATGAAAACATTTTCATATTCAAATTGAATTCTCCTTTTTAATTACCAACATAACGTATTTGTACTTTCATAGTCTTTGTAATAAACTTTCACTAAAAATTGTATTATCTTTTTTATTTAGTTAATAAAGATTGTGATACCAAAAATTTATAATGGATTGAGTAAGATTTTGCTAATATAAATTCATGGGGATAATTCATGAAGTCAATTTTAGTTCTCAAAAAGTATGAAGTTAATAACATCATTAGAATTTTACAAATGTGTAATTATTGCTATATGATAATGTGCGTTTCCTTTGTACTTTTTTGAGTGTTGTGTTTTAAAAAAAAACT
The DNA here is from genome assembly GCA_037039925.1 of Doris montereyensis. Taxonomy (NCBI): domain Eukaryota; kingdom Metazoa; phylum Mollusca; class Gastropoda; order Nudibranchia; family Dorididae; genus Doris; species Doris montereyensis. The sequence continues at coordinate 417,107 of JAXRKP010000194.1, read as the reverse complement.
CAACATTTTTAGTGATTGCTTTAATTGTATGTATAATACATGTACATCAAACAAATGTACATTTTTTGTGAGCATTGTTGCATATTCCCATCTGTAAATGAAAAATCGGAATTGTGTGTAAATCAAGGGAACTAAATTGGATAACAGTTTAATCATGAGCAAGTCCTTGAAGAAGGAAATCACATTAACATTAACTGATATGCATATGACTCTACCAATATCAATCTTTTCAGATATTTACAAATGTATGTCTATACTGTATCAATGCAATGCTTTTATCAAAGTTTTCCAACATCTCTTCTGTTCTTTTAAAAAAAAACAATAATTGAGCGTTACTTGTAAAGTGAGCAACTTCATCTTGATAACAAAGTTTTGTTAAGATTTTTAAAGGGTAAAATTTCCGCATTTTTAAATTGGTACAAGTAACCACTATGCATGAAAGCAAATGATCATTTTCATACTCTTACATTTTGAGCTGGTTTAATTGAAGAGAAGACATTGTAACATAAAATGTTTTGTAACATAAAATGTTTAACTGATAGGCACTTCTCACTAACACTACTAACAGCAAACAAGATGATAGAGAAATGTTAAAGAATGTTGCTTTTTAGACTGGAAAAGAGAAGAGCCTACTACTATAGCCCAAAAATAAGGCAGTAGCTGTTTTCACTCTTGACTGTGTAGGCTACATTTGTAGTTTTCCTCTGTGCAAACTAGATACAGAGATAGGGAGACTCGGGAAGTCGTATTGCCTTCTATAAATTAATTATAACCAATGGCAAAGCTGATCAATGATGTACTGAGATATCAGATGTCTGCTTTAAATGAAGTCTAAATATTTCAAGTGAAAATGATTGCACACTTATCTGTGCATTGCATAATATATATTTTGAATCATGATAATACATGTCATAACAAACTTTCTGTCTGAAGTGGTCTGAACTTTTTCAAGTGAATTTGATAAAAGAATGCAGAGAGGAATGCTATTTTTAGGTTACATTATCCACCTTTGAGAAATAAAAACCACACAAATGAACTTAAACTGACAAATAAAAATAATTTTAATAAATTTTATATTTTTCATCCTATTAGATTAGTCTTAGATTCACCCAAATGTGTAATGCTTCTTTAAAATTTCATACATGTAATGTATTCAGTTTTTGGCATGTTGTTTACTCTACCTCACTTCAAAACAATAACTTAACTACAAACACTGTTCATTTTAATAAAAAAAACTAACAAAATCATAACAAAATATATATACCAAGAGTTTGGTAAATCCAAATATATAAATATTTATATATACTATAGGTCATTGTATGTACCGGCAACATGTATTCACTTTGTATTCATTTTATTCCATCTCCCTTCAGTGTATTATTGGTACTGGCTAAATATTTTGGCCATTCTTAAGTAACAAATAGTACCAAAATAAAAATAAGAAAATAATATCTGCATACAACGTAAATCTCAGGAAAGTTTCAATATTTTTGGCGACTATGTTTAGTTTAAAAAATATTTTCACTTTTCAAAGTATGATTTGTATAATTTGAATCAATAATTATGATGATGTAAAGAAAACGAAATGATTAATTTTTCTCAAAGCAAAGACACCAGATGGACAAAGTAAAGTCCCAATGCATTGTCAATGACAAAAGAGCAAAACCCAAACCAAATTCCACCAACAAAGCAAACATATATGTTCTTTTTGGAAATGTATGTTTTGTATATAATTCAAAGCAAAAAAAAAATCAACATATAACAATAAGCGCTTTAAACGTAATTATCTCATGAAATTTAAATGTCTTTGCATTAACTGCTTTGTTGCTTTTAATTGATCTATGAACATTTTTCACAATCTAAAAAAAGAAACCCCATAAAGTTCATTAAAATTAACTGCAAAACATATATGGAAAAATAAACATTTATTGGGTGGAACAAAACATGCATTTGAGGAAGGTGACCTTGAAAATAAAATGACATATATGAAACAATAATTGAAAAACATGAGGTCCTTTTGGATATTAGTAATATGATATAACACAAGTATTATGAAAACATATTATTTTCCCCTTGCATTAGCACCTGTTAGTTCGCCATGGAAGGGAAGCATACTGACAGCTAAGCCAAATGCACTCATACATGAAATAATGCGGTGGGCAAAAATGTTAAGTCAAACTGTGGTAAGTGATCTTTATCCTTAGCATAGATCTAGTCTCTGTCTTATCTCACTCTTTGTGGGGTTTTCTTTACGGACAACAGACAAACACCATATTATATTTTAGAATATTTCAGTTTTTTTAACAATATAGGCCTATATATGTGCATATACAAACAAGAATTTGGCAAATTGTAGACATAAGATAGAAAAAGTCAACACTGACAGATGTTGAGTTTGGCAGCAAGTAGTCTATTAATGGATCCAAATGTGTTTACAATTGCAGTGAGTGAGTTAAATGAAGGATTGTCCCTAGCTTTCATGTAACTGATTTTACAATTGCATAACTAAATAGCAACTTAGGCTTGTTTTAGACTTTTATGATCAAAATGATAAAGGCAGGAAGAAGAAGGGTAAAAATTCTAGATGTTTGTCAGCGATACTTCATATTATGGACAATTTAAAATCTTTGATCCATGTAATTTCTTTTAATAATGTCCACTGAATGATTCAGTTTTCTCAAAGTAGATTAAAATCAAATCGCATAGCCTAGTGTCTAAATGCGTTTCTCTCTAAAAAAATTGATGGCGGCAAAAATTTTCTTCTAGCCTCCCATGACCAAATTTACTAGCCGGTAACATTTCTGACTTTCTGAACAGTCAGAATAAATAAATGCCTTCCATGTATGGACAAATGGTAATAAGTGATAATTTCTGTGACTTAACTGATTTGCTGTTTGAGTTTGATAGAAAGCATCATTTTTTCTAGACATTCCAGATACCCTCCTTAAATCTTGTCCAATCCTTCAAAATCAATTGGTTTCACTATTACCCGACATCTTAAGGAATGTCTAAGCAAATGTTTTCAAAGCATTTCAGTTCTTACCGGCTTGATTATGAGATACATCTGAATGATAACCAAACTATTTACAAATTTTGCGACAAAAATAAAATTGATTACAAAGTATACTATATATATCTGACTAGGGAAAATACACATGTGAGCATGCTCCCCATCAATGTTTCTTTTTTATACATATGAAATATTTTTCAACAAAGTTAAACATAACTCTATCACAAGTATTTCTATACTAAGTACTGCTCAAATTCACTCAACTCTATTGCAGGAAAATCTACTCACATGATCTATCTGAAGTAATGAAGCTCTTCTTTTTCTTTTCTTTTTTTTTTTACTGAACCACCTCCAAAGAAAGTTACTGCAGGACTTAAATTGATGAGCCCTACAGATCTTTGTAGGGTCCAATTTCCTGAGTAAAATAAAGTTCATGAGTAACTCTATTGTCTTTAAATTTGAACACAAAAAATAAAAATCCACCAAATGCAAAACTTATGCAAGAGTTTTTAAAATGTGAGATTGAGATGGGTCAGCATAAGTACACCTCTAGATGTTATTTGCTGCCTAATTCAAATGAGACAAGAGATGGTGGTTCCTGCTGCGATAGAAAACTTGCTGTTTAAGAAGAATTAATAGAAATTCCAAGGCCATTTGGTGAGTGAACAAAAGTAACAAAGCAATATCAACACGTCTTTGTGTTATAAAAAGAAACTATAATTTTAAAATGTGGTATGGAAAATAAAATTGAAAAATGGCATACAAAACAGTATGATGAAAGCTATGTAAAAAAAACCAGGTTCAATTCTTGTAGTTACAAAAACATAAGAAAACAAAAGAACCACTGAAGAAACTTTTATGCACCTATATGCCAAGGTTAAATAAAACCATAACAAACGCACATAATAGATTTAAGGGATAGGCATAGTGTATTTCATCTTCAGTGACAGTATAATAGCGCTATACTTTCACTTTCAATGGTACATCAGTAACATTCATCTTCCTTTTTGCTCAATTTTTGCGACAAAGTTCTTGTAATTTGAGAATTCACTCGGGTCAAAGCTGCTCATTCAAATAGTGAACTTGTGATAAAAAAAATTTGTTAAAGGGGATAAGAAATATGATTTTATTTTCAATGATTTTCATGGAAATAATTGTTGTAACTCTAGAGAAAAATTTGCTGATAAGTCACCTTCTTCCTCTTTAACATACTTTTTAAAATGAAAAGAATTTATGCTTGATTCATCATAAACTTTCCACATTCCAATTAGTATGCCGGGATGACTTCACTGGGACTAGTGTATATTTTGTAATTGTATTGCTGTAAATTATCAAGATTGTAGAGAAAAAATAAAAAGGAAAGATGGCAACAGCCATTGGTTACTCCTGACATGAGCCTTTGTCGGATAAACAAAGTTGTATATAATGTACATTTTAAATAAATATGGAAATGTTTTTAGAACTTCACAGAGAAATATAAGGCAGAAAAAGTCACCTGCAAGGAAGGCTCACAACAGCAATAAAGGACATGAACAAAATGTAAATCAGATGACTGCACGATTGGGTGCATTTTTTTAGCACAAGAGTAAGTACAGAGCCACAAGAATCTGGCACAGAAGAACTAGAAACTCAAGCCTAGTCAGGTGAGAATCAATGCAGAGATTCAAGTTTTTTTAAAACAGCAAGTTTTGGGCATAGAGTTAGTAAACATGTATGTATATATGTATGTATGTATGTATGTATGTATGTATGTATGTATGTATGTATGTATGTATGTATGTATGTATGTATGTATGAATTTGTAAATGTAGAAAAAAACATAATGTTCTCACAATGCATTTCTTCTAGGTTCTAAAGAAAATTATTGTGGGTCTGGAGTCATGCGGATTGCATCTGGTTAAAATTAAAAGGAATGCTCTGATAAAATATGACTATTGGCTTCTGATAAAGCAAAATATGTGCAATATAAATCATCATAATGCCAGTGAAACCATCTAAACCCTTTAGTCCACGATATGAGAGATGTGGAATTTGACCTTTAAAGAATCAAATGCACGCTTCCTTCGTGTTTTTATAAGTATTGGAGGATTTGAACCAATAGAAAATCTCATTTTACACACATGACCTAAGCAAAGATTTTTGTTTTACTTCCTTAACTTTCTTAGTCGAGGAGTGGACTCACTTGTTCAAACCTTTCAAAAAAGTTCAACTCTGTGTACGTTCACTTTGTGCACAACTCATTTTTTTCCATTCGCTTATTCTAAAGACTAAAGCACATTGTAATCCAAAAAGCATAACATAGTGTTGCAGCCCTATTCTATTACCTCTTTTTGCTTCTTCTGAAAAATGACGTCAGGCGGGTTTACGTGTTGACAGCAGTGAAAAAGCGAAACAACACAGACCTTCATAAGAACATATCCCTGACAGATATCAATTGCTACTTATTGCTGGCTTTTCTGAATGATCTTAAAGGGAGAGAAAAAAATTCTTTATATTAAAAGACCTTTGTTAGGATACATCTCTTCCACATAGATATAGTGAACTATTTTCTTTTGTTAAAAAAAGAAAAAAGAATGAAAATATCAATGTCTGAGAAACAGTTATCTACATATTTGATTCTCAGCTTTGTATTACTGTATTAAACGATTAAATAAAGAATGAGTTGATTTCCAAAGATGTAAGAGGTATTGTAAATTGTCAGAAACATATCATGGATACAAAACATTAAAGGTAGAGTCAAGAAAGCCTTTACTCTCAACCAAGCAGCAGCATCCGTAGTATCAACCAATAACTATAAAATGGGAATAAGTTCTAAAGCTGCATGGAGCGTAAATTCATAATATAACACACATACGTTTACTCTTCTTTTTCTCAGGCGTGACTTGCTTAGGTTCTAACACAGCTAATATGGCTTCATCAAACACATCTTTCAGACCTACTCTTGTTAGAGAACTACATTCTGTGTAGCAGTCGGCTCCTAACTTCTTAGCCATGCGGTCTCCTTCCTCTGGAGTGACAGGGCGCATTTTCTCTTTGCTAACTTCATTATTGTTGCCTCATCTTCTCGCAAATCTAGTTGGGTGCCAATCATCAAGAATGGAGCCTTGGGGACACTGTGTCTGATTTCAGGCACCCATTTTGCCTCGAGGTTTCTCAATGATTCAGGCATTACTACAGAAAAACAAACTAGAAAGACGCTAGTCTCAGGATAAGACAATATTCGGAGGCTGTTGTATTCCTCCTGAAAAAGGGATAAGGTAAAAAAACAAAAGAAATGTTAATTTCTCCATGGGATATACAGAGATACAGAGAAATAAAATAGTAAAATAATAACAAAATCTGAATATTACAATAACAACAGCATTGTATTCGAATGCAAACAAAAAATCGAAACTAGATATATCAAAATTAAAAACTTCACATGATTCAATTATGATGTATGAAAGACATTTCAATAGGTACACTTTAAAGTCTCTACATTATATTAAGCATTTAAAGGATTCCAGAACACCAAAGAGAGAAATATAACAAATGTGAATATATGTGACTATTTGAATCAATTGTAGACTGCTTTGTTTCCTTGTTCTGAGAAAAGACATGCAATTTATCAGAAATACAATTTGAAAAATCATGGGTGTCATCCTCATGTATTCTTGTGTATTTTTAAAGAAATTATAGGATTTGCTTGTGTGACCTGTTGAATTTTGTTTTACATTACGTATATATCATAACTGACTTCAACTGAAATTAATCTGCTTTATCTTTATATCGTGTTGAATTTAGTTTTATAAGAGAGAGAGAGAGAGAGAGAGAGAGAGAGAGAGAGAGAGAGAGAGAGAGAGAGAGAGAGAGAGAGAGAGAGAGAGAGAAAGAGAGAGAGATACAAAGACAGACAGACAGGAGCAGCAGTGAACAGGAGGCAGATCTGATGTTTTTGCATTGATCATCCTAGCAAAGCTTAGGTCTGACATTGTCTTTGGGAAAGTGCACTATTGGGAGCAAAAACTGTGTCAGTCTAGAATCTCTGTCCAGGAGGAACCATGCTATGGAAACCATGACATCACATACATGTATTGGGATTCAGAAAATTAGAAGTAACATAAACTGATGAAATATAAAGGACTTTTAGTTTCAAAAATCTGAGCGTTGGTGGCTGAGTGGTTAGGTTGCCGGATTTGGGAGCATGAAGGCCTGAGTTTGAATTATAGCAAAGCTAGGTCTGACATTGTGTTCCTTGGGAAAGATACTTAGTATGCATTTTTCCTACTCGACCCAGATGAAATGGGTACAGGCACTTTTTTGGGAGCAAAAAACTGTGTCAGTCTAGAATCTCTGTCCAGGAGGTAGATTAAATCACCAATTCCGCTTTCATGCTATGGAAACCGGGATAAGCCGTCTCTATGGGTCGTAACATCACATACATGTATTGCCTACTCAGAATCATATTTCCCTAACTACACATAAACCTGTTTTGAAAAAAAAAAGGACTTTTAAGTTCTCAGCTGAAAGAAGAATCTGAGTACTGAAAGGGGAAAAAAGGCAGGTGAAATATGTAACAAATGTAGAACTAATTTGGTTACAATTATTTGTGAGACAAGGATAATTGACTACGGTGAATCTGATGATGATTATAACTGCAAACTTGGTCTGTATTATAATTTTAACCGACAACATGAACCTTTAAAATAGTCAAACGTCAATGAAGTTGTCTACCCAATGACCAATGGAAGAAAATTATGGAAAAGGTTTTTTTTACACAGCAAAGAAAATATAAAATGAGAATGCACTTCACAAACACCTGCAGGTAGATTAAACTTGCAATTTGCTTTACATAGAAAAGGTGCCCAGAAAGATGGAAAGGTGACTCTACTTTGTTTAAGCACTTATAAGGGGTGAGGGGAAGGGGGGAAGGGGTGGGGAGGAAGAAGAGTTCCCCATTGAAATTTAAAAAAATGTGATGGATATAGGTGTAACATGCCTGTCCTGCTGTGTCAAAGAGACCAACTTGATGCGGAGATCCTCTTATGTTGACAGTGACTGAAATGTAAAATAAAGAAGGGAAGAAATAGAAACAAGTCTACTATACACCTAGGGACACTGATATTTTCAAAATGTTATCAATTTATATCAAACACTAAAATGGTAGGAAAGCATGAGGATACAATATCAGAAACTGGAAAAGATCTACTAACTTTCATTATGTTTAATAGAGTATATATATATTACAGTAATCAGTAATAATATAATGCTTTGATGTGTGTATACGGGAGTGTGTGTGGGAGAGGAGAGAGAGAGAGGAGAGGAGAGGGAGAGAGAGGGAGAGGGAGAGGGAGAGGGAGAGAGGGAGAGGGAGAGGGAGACAGACAGGGGGAGACAGAGAGGAGAGGGAGAGAGAGATTAGAGAGGAGAGGGAGAGGGAGAGGGAGAGAGAGAGAGAGACAGACAGGGAGAGAGAGAGAGAGAGGGAGAGACAGAGAGAGAGAGAGGGAAGAGAGGGAGAGGGAGAGGGAGAGGAAGAGAGGGAGAGGGAGAGAGGGAGAGAGGGAGAGGAGAGAGAGAGAGGGAGAGGGAGAGAGAGAGGGAGAGAGAGAGAGAGAGAGAGAGAGAGAGAGAGAGAGAGAGAGAGAGAGGGAGAGAGAGAGAGAGAGAGAGAGGGAGAGGGAGATTAGGGAGAGGGAGAGGGAGAGGGTCCCACCAACCACAACAGGGAGAGGGAGAGGGAGAGGGAGAGTTAGAAGGAGGGAGAGGGAGAGGGAGAGGAGAGAGAAAGGGAGAGGGAAAGAGACTGCAGAGTCTCTAGGGAGATTCACCTTATAGGGAGAGGGAGGGGGAGAGGGAGAGGGATTGAGGAAGAGAATGAAACACATAAGGGAGACTAGGGATGCCGTTTAAGTTTAACAGGTGCAGTCTGAGAGGGAGGGAGAGAGGGAGAGGGACGTTATTCTCACTCTTTAGAGGGAGAGAGGAGAAAGTGTAGTCAGTGTAGAAAGAGACATATTTCCTGAGCTCAACTGACAACTCTCTTACATTAAGCTGAATGTAATAGTATCAGAGAATGTGAGTCTCCCTTTGTTTTGATTTACAATAATTGGATAAGAAACCTCTCTTGAGAGAGAGAGTATCATGAGTGAAAAGTCATAAAACAAATGATTATCTTTTAAATGTAAAACCCTTACTAAAAAGATAAAACATTACACAATGTATGCATTCCTTCTTTTTAATAATAATAAGAGAGATAACGGACAGATAAAGCACTCCAGTCCATCGAGGTAGAGCTCTGAAGAGAGATGTGCAATAAAATACCTATCATCACTTTTTAAGAACAATAATGTTATTCAGAGGAGAGAGAGAGAGAGAAATGAGAGAGACAAACAAGAGAGATAAAGAAGAGAGCAAGTTGATTCTCTTGACCTTGTTTCCTGAACTAGAGAGAGAGAGAATGTGTGATCATAGTTTTTGATTTAAAGGATTGAGTAAAAGACCTCAGACAGCCTTTAATCATCAATGAGAGAACGAGTAAAAAATGCGATGATTTTCTTTAAAGAGAGAAACATATTTAAAACATTACACAATGTAGCATTCCTTCTTTTAATAATAATCATAACCACAATCTCCTATTAAAAAAAAGAGAGAGAGAGAGACTTTGCTTTCAAAAATAAAAAATACTTGCCCTGTCCACTGTATGTGGTGACGTCTGTGAAATGAAAAGGATGGAAAGGAGTAGGGCCTGCCATCAGGTCCCACCAACCACAACAAAGAGAAAGAGAGAACAATTGAAAGTTAAGACAGAGTTAGAAAGAGAGAGAAATACAAAAAGACAGAGAGAGGAAGAGAAATGGACAGAAAGACTGCCAGAGTCTATATTATTCACCTTATATGTTATAATTTAGTTTCAGTTTCTACACTTGAGTAGTATTGATGAAAAGAATGAAACACATGACAGAAACTATACATGCCGTTTAAGTTTAACAGGTGCAGTCTAAGGAAACTATGGTCATAAAATAAATAACGTTATTCTCACTCTTTTTCAATAAGTGGGACCACTTATTGAGATGAAAATTGTAGTCAGTGTATTTTAAAAGAGACATATTTCCTGAGAGCTCAACGACAGCTCTCTTACATTAAGCTGAATGTAATAGTATCAAAGAATGTGTGATATATGATTTTTTGATTTACAATAATTGGATAAGAAAACCTCTTGACCTCAGACATGAATTGGTATCATGAGTGAAAAGTCATAAAACAAATGATTATCTTTAAATGTAAAACCCTTACTAAAAACATAAAAACATTACACAATGTATGCATTCCTTCTTTTTAATAATAATAATTTATATGATAACGGACATTTATAAAGCACTCAGTCCATCGAGGTAGGCTCTGAATGCTTTACAAAAAAATGTGCGATAAAATACCTATCATCACTTTTTAAGAACAATAATGTTATTCATAGGCTCGTTGCTTGAGCAAGCTCAAAGAAATGAAAAAGACAAACAACCCCAATACAAACAAATAAGACAAGTTACAAAGTTGATTCTCTTGACCTTGTTTCCTGAACTAATTGCTGTAAGGACGTATCATAACACAAAGGACAGCGCCCATATTAATTGACAACCTTTAATCATCCAATGATGTCATACGAGTAAAATGTATGCAACATTTTCTTCAGTCTTCTTCCCCTTATACTCATATTTATATAATATCACAATATTAGTATTTTTGCAGTAGCATAATCATCATAACCACAATCTCCTATTAAAAAAAAAAAGAATTCAAAACCAAAAACATTTGAAACTTATCACAGCTTCCCCCCTTTCTCATCCCTAAAATATTTGAGTCCATCACTCTCTCTCTCCCCCCCACCCTCAATCTTTCCTCCAAATAAAAAGAAAAGAGTGATAAGATAAAGAGAAAAAGAAATTGCAGGAAATTGACTCTAAACATTATTAAGGCTTCATATGTTCACTTATAACAATTACCATCATGAAATCCCATTCTTATATGCAAAGACATGACACTGAAAATTCACCATTTAATGATGCCCTTATATACATATATAGTTGAAGCTGTGTAATTGGAACAGTACCATGCCATGGAAATTGTTCCAATTAAGCAGCATTCCGATTAGGCATGCATGAATTGAACGACCTTATAGTGTATTATACATAATATGTACATAATTACATAATTACGATAATTGGTACAGGTATGTTTTATTTCTTCTATAGATGCACAATGTTCTACATAAATGTATTAAAACCAATAATGTGTTAATACTCATTGTACCCTTGGTGTGTTCCATCCCAAAATTAAAATGTCTATACAATATAGCTACACGTGCCGTTCAAACATATCAAGTGTGGGTATAGTAAACTGTATAATGATCACATATTCCATCTAATTGTCACAACTTATAAATGTTGGGGGTTTTATGTTCCAGTGACCTTCACATTAGAATCTATCTTTCGATTTGAGTCGATAACCTGTTTTTTTTCAATCCAAATAAGCGGTGAGCATTCCAATTAAACAACACAATTTTCATTAGAAAGAATTATTTTGCTGACTTTAGCTTTGATTCGACTACAAATGAAGGGTCGCATTTCTGTTTTAGTTGAAGGGGGAGAAGGAGAGAGAACGGTCTACCACGAAATAGGTGCCTACCTTGGTCTAATCAAAACTAGTGATTGTTATATGAGTAGTTTGATGATGGAGGGAGAGAGAAAGAGATAAAATAATGTGGATGTAGAGACACTTTATTTTATTATGGAAACAGCAGAGAGAAAAATTTCTCTTAGAGGGGATATTCTCAGCACGGCTCTAAATTCATCTTCAATTTTATTCCTCTTCCAAGTCTGTTTCATTGTTTTAGTTCCAAATTTGTGGCAAGGATCAGCTGTGTTTGGATATTGCAATAATTCAATTTCAATCATCTTTATTGATCCTTTAAAAAAAGGAAATTATACTTATCACAATTTCCGTACTGAAAATAAAAGAATACATCAATGCATTCAAATTAAAAACAAATTTAACTTAGTTAATCATTAAATGTTTAGATTTTAGGAAAAGTATACAAAAATTCAAAGGTGGGTACATAAGTAGTGCGGTGAAACAATATACATAAAAAAAAATTTAAAAATTAAAAAGATAGAATAATTATAGACAAATCAGTTTAGCTTCATACACACTCATTAACTTATCATAAATCATTGATTCACCATCCATCAATTAACATTTCTTAAACATTGTGAGGAAAACGCCATTGTGCTTTCAAAGTAAGGTATGGTCAAAACTTGGAATGGAAGAAAAGATATAAAATATAATTCTCAGTGCGGGATTTTAAATGTATAAGTATAAGTAATTATATACCGTTTCTACTACTTGTTTTGGGTATGGAGAAAAGAGGGTGGGTGTTGTCTTAAGTATACTCCTGAGTTTGATCTTGCATTGAATCTTATACAGATCTTCAAAGTTCTCTGGCTCTACATCATTTATGAGTTTTCCTGATGTGTTTCATTGTCCTATTAAATTTCTTCTTATTCTATTCACTATCTATTGTATTTCCTCCCATCATGCAGTTATACTAAAAATAATAATACTCTTTATGCAAGTTTGATGGAAAAATCTTATTAGAGTGTTATCAATTTGAAACTTATAATAAAGCTTCCTCATAAAATACATTCTTTTGTTCATGTTCTTTAAAACTTTATTTGATTGTTTTTGTCATTCTAGTTTTCGTCAAAAATGATGCCAAGATATTCATATTTTCATTAATCTTACTCAAAAAACTGTTTCATCTTTTATAACAATATCATTATGAATGTTATTTGTCTTCCTAAAATTTAAAAATCATTTCTTTTGTTTTGTTAACATTAAGTTGTAAACAATTGTCATCACACCATTTTACAAAACCTTTTGATTTCTTGAGCATAATTGATTAGATCAAACAATATTGCAGGTTTAGATCAGGCAGAAACCTGGTTGCAGTTTCTAAAATTCTGAGAGGAACGACAGCCCTGTAAAGTCTCTAAGATTCATATTGCTTGCTGGCTTCAAAAGTTAAATGAAAAATTGTTTTACAACCATTCAAGTCATACCTGTTTGTCATCTTTCCCAGTGAAATCCCATTAATTAATGGCTTATCACCTAAAGTAATAACTGAATGGTTTTCCTGGAAATATCAAATGTTAAATTGACTTGCCAATGTTATTTTATAGTCAAATTAATGTAATAAAAATAAATTATCAGATCTATAATAACCCACCATAGTAATTTATTAATAGTTTGCTATTCAGTTATATTAATCTTCAAACAGCTTGCAAGTTTTAGCTACTAAACAATATAATATTATTCAGTAGTCTTATAGGAAATGGTAATAAATTAAACTAGCTATAGATCACATGACAATTCTGTATGAGGTCAGTATATGCAACATTTAGCGATTAGTTTCAGATTAATATTACAGTAACACCAAACAGGAAATTCGAGACATACTCCTTGTGTTATAATAATAGTGTTATGATTGGACATAAAAGTCAACAGACAGATGATATTTACTATAATATATATAGTATATATAGACAGACACAGGAGATAAGTGGGACATGTAGAGAAATATAAAAAGAGAAAAAAAGGGATTTTTAAATCTTAATTTTCTTTCCTTTTTCTTGTATGGACACTAGGATGGTTTTAATTAAAATGAGCCTAACCATTGTTGAAAAATTTTTTTTTATAGATCTTTATATACAGTTGCCCCCCTCCCCTTTTGGAGCAAAGGGTCTTCCCATGAACATACAGTGATAAAATGATAATACTATTGAAAATTTACTTCAATTAGTTTGAAATTTAAGCACACCCTATAATTGGTAATAATGTATGTCTAACAATTATGGATCTCTAGATTTCCTAATTATCATATCAATTTTCCCCAAATACTGGGTTGAGGGGGGTTTGTATGAAATTCCTGTTAACATAACACAGATAATCTGTTGATTCTTAAACACCCATATTTTCACTTCATTCCCAATTTGTAACATTTTAAATTAATTTAGATGAGGTATTCCTATTTGTCCCAATCATTTAATGTTTGTTCCTTTCTTGAGTTATTACACTATTAATATTAATTAAAACGGACATGATTTTGAAGTGTTTTTTCTTTTTTTCATGGGGGTCTTCTCAAAGATAAGTCTATTGAATGTATATTATATATATTAATATACTCTATAATTAGACTCTATAAACTAGACCTATTATAGTCATTATATTCAATCAAGACCAGGATTGGTTAATCCTTTAGCTAATTCTGATTGTGGGGAATCTAGATTGAGCAACATTTTAGTTGTTTTCTTCCTGTAAGTAGGTATGAGTATTTTGTTTGAACAGAGATAATTTATAATTTTTTCAATTTTAAAATTTCATATTGTCTGTTTCCCAGTTTTCTGTTGAGGGTGTTCCATTGTTCATGTTGGAAATTTATTTGTGGCAACTGCTAATAATGGGTTTTTCTTTTCAAGGGGTAAACATATTGAAGTTTATTCCAATGCCCATCACCAATAATTACATTTGATAAACTGTACTATGGGGAATTGTTTTGTGTCATTTGATTTCCTGAAAGCCAATTCTGTATGTGCGTGAATGTCAGCGCCTCTGACTCTGAGGGAAAACTGAAGACTCTTTTAGACTAATTTTCTCTCAATGGTCTGCTAAAATTATACTTTTGTTATCTTTTCCTTGGTGAGTCAATTTAAACAGTGTCCTGTTTATTCGTAAACGTTATATATTACATTGGCTCAAACCTAAGAAAGAGTCAAATCTTTGAAATCGCACTTTCAACCAGAAGAGATTGAGAGAGAGCCAGACAGAAGTCAAGTAAAATACTTATTCATAAAAGGGGAAAGGAAGAAACAATTTATTCAGTTTCAACATTTAAACAGTGTCCTGGAGGAGAGAAATCAAGATCACCAAAGAGAGAACAGCCGACACAAATGGAACGAGCTCATAGATATACCACCGAGAGAGAAACACAGAAATTCTAGATTCGATATACCAAGAGAGAGAATAGCCACCTGTATTCATTCTTTCCATCTGCCAAGAGGGAATGGGGACCACCTAAAGTAAAAGCCTTTTAAAGCATACAGATGGGTTTAAGACTCAAATATCAAATGTTAAATTAAGAGCAAGTTACGCAGATTAAGATTACAATGTTAACATTTCTGGTATAATAGAATATAATAATAATAAATTATCAGATCTATAATAATATAGTTAGAGGGAGGGATAATTAAGTAATGGAATATATTAATAGTTTAATATCTCAGAAACACAGACAGACAGGCATAGAGACAGACAGATCACAGATAATCTTCAATACTGAAGCTGTGTGTCTTATTGGAAGAGGAGTAAAAATTAAATATAATATACCTCTATAGATAACACAAGGCACGTATATATGTGAACATTTAGCGTTACAGTTAATATTAATAGTATTAATATTAACAGTAACACCAAACTGTTCACATACTCCTTGTGTTATAATAGTGTTATGATTGGCATAAAGTCAAACATGATATTTACTATAATATATAGTATATATATAGACACACAAACGTAAGTGGGACATGTAGAGAAATAGAAAAGAAAAATTTTCTTCCGCTTTGGCTTGTATGGACACTTAGGACGGTGACACAGAAATGAGCCAACCAATGAAAGTCCGAAGGAGATACGAGAATCAGAGAAACAGAGACAGACAGGGGTTCTTGCATAATTGAGGGAGAGAGGGGATGATCCCCCCACTGGGTTTTTACATAATCAGAGGGGGAAAGACCCCCCCACACCCATATTTTCACTTCATTCCCATTTTGAAACAGGAATTTAGATGAGGTATTCCTATCTGGCCAATCATTTCTGGCCTGGGTCAAACGGAACATCAGATCTTAGAAGTGCCGATTTAAAGATAAAAGATTGACTCTATAAAGAATCTAGAGTCATTCATTCAATAACTTATTCATAGAGAGAGACATTTACTTTTGCTTGGTTTGTCAAACCTTAGAAGAATACAGTGAACAGAGTATTCCTTTGGCATAAATCAAATACAAGGTCATTTGATTTCTGGGAGTGAAGCAGCCTCATCGGGAGGGAAAGAGACTATTTAGACAGAAATATGATAACTAAACAGTTATATATTACTATTCAAGCCTTAAAGTCAACCAGAGAGAGAGAGAGAGAGAGAGAGAGAGAGAGAGAGAGAGAGAGAGAGAGAGAGAGAGAGAGAGAGAGAGAGACAGACAGACAGACAGACAGAGAGAGAGAGAGAGAGAGAGAAAGGAAGAAGACAGGGGGAGAGAAGAGAGAGAGAGAGAGAGAGAGAGATAGATAGATATAGATACATATAGAGATATAGAGAGATAGAGAGAGAGAGAGAGAGAGAGAGAGAGAGAGAGAGAGAGAGAGAGAGGGGAGGGAGGGAGAGAGAGAGAGAGAGAGAGAGAGACAGAGAGAGAGAGAGAGAGAGAGAGAGAGAGAGAGAGAGACAGAGAGAGAGAGAGAGAGAGAGAGAGAGAGAGAGAGAGAGAGAGAGAGAGAGAGAGAGCGAGAGAGAGAGAGAGAGACAGAGAGAGAGAGAGAGAGAGAGAGAGAGAGAGAGAGAGAGAGAGAGAGACAGAGAGAGAGAGAGAGAGAGAGAGAGAGAGAGAGAGAGAGAGAGAGAGAGAGAGAGAGAGAGAGAGAGAGAGAGAGAGAGAGAGAGAGAGAGAGAGAGAGAGAGAGAGAGAGAGAGGACAATGAGGGATGATACTGTTTTAAATCTAACGATATTTAAAAAAAAAGAAAAGATCATAGAAGTAGCTTCCTTTCAAATCAATGGTCTCTTTTCTAGCAGAGCATAATATATTCCAAAAGGAAGAAGACAATTGACAGTATCTAACTTAAAACATTGTACAAATCAATGGCCATCATATTATGGGTGTTATTTAAAAGAGATAGAAGCTATGTGCTTAAATGGTCAACTATTTCTATGTCACAATGATTACTGTCATAGGGCGAAAGAAATGGATGATTTCCAAATAAATATACAGATACTGGCAGCATATTCCCAAATATATTTTACACTTGTCCTCTTTATGTATTCCTCCCTCCCTGTATTTGTGAAAGAATGAACGACCTGAACGGTATGATTTGCGGTATGCCAGGAAATAACTAGACATGTGAAGAGAAACCAAGAGCATTGCAAGGAACCACCATCTTGGACTGACTGTCATCTTGCTTTCCATCCGTGACCCGTCTCTGGAACAGTCTTCTACCAACAGTTGAAGCCAACAATTTAAACAACTCTCAAAATGTTTTGTAGAGCTGGTTATTTAGCTATCTGCAATGTGAATCAGAGGGATATCACTACTTAGCGTTCCAGGAAAAGTATATGCCAGGATACTGGAAATGAGACTAAGGAAAAGAGTAGAGGATCAGATTGAAGAGCATCAGAATGGATTTAGACCAGAAAGAAGTGTACAAGACCACACATTTACAATTAGACAAATAATAGAAACATTCTGTGAGAGAAACATTGACCTGCACTTGTGTTTTATAGATCTAGAAAAGGCATTTGACACTATGAGGAGGGACGAAACTATTGCATTCCTTAAGAGAACACAATGTAGAGCAAAATTTAATAGAAGCCATTAATAGTTTTTACAATAAACCAACATGTGCAGTGAGTAGCTGGAAACATATCTGCAGAATTTGATGTAGATATAGGAGTAAGACAGGGTTGTATCCTAAGTCATCTTTTGTTTATCACTTGTATGGATGCAGTCGCAAAGGCATCCTCAAAAATGAAGAAAATGAATGTAGGTATGTGGAAGCTCAAACCAGTAAATGTATCAATGCTTTCATTTGCCGATGATTTAGTTCTGTTTCGAAAATCAGAAAGTGACATTCAGTCGTATATCAATATTATGAACAATGAATTAAATAAAAGAAGAATGAGAGTAAATGCAAAGAAAACCAAAACAATACTAGTAACTAGGGAAGCTAAAACACAAAATCTTAGATTGGGCAGGGGGAACTTAGAACAAGTTTAAAGCTACAATTACCAAGGAGTGATGATTAACGTAGAGGGAAAACTAAGAGAAGAAATCAGCCAGAGAATCCAAAATGCAAGTGCAATATATGACCATCTTGGAAAGGCATTTGTAGGTAAGCAAGAATTGTCAACAAAAACCAAAATGGCAGTATACAATACAGTTTATTGTCCTACTCTCCTCTATGGCAGCGAAACCTGGACCTTATACAGTAGAGAATATAGTAGAGTACAGGCAGTTGAAATGAAATATCTAAGAAGAGTAGTAGGGAAAATTAAAAGAGACAAAATCAGAAACACCACAATAAGAGATCAAACCAAAGCAGATGGCATAAAAACTAAGATAGAAACAAATCAATTGAGATGGTGTGGGCATATAAACAGAATGAATGACAATAGAATAGCTAAATCAGTTTACAGTGCTAAAGCCCAAGGTAAAAGACTAAAAGAAAGTGGGAAGAAGATATAAAAGAGGTATTGAAGCATAGAAATTATTTTTTTTTAGAAGGAAACAGAAAATGCCAGGTCAGGGTATCCTGAAGAAAGATTTCGGGCATCTGAACCCATACACCGAAAGATAGAATGGGAACTGATAAAGAAAAAAAGAAAGAAATGTGAAGCATGAGACGTCATTAACAGACCAATCTGGACTTAAAATTAATGTCGATGCTCTGTTGTAACACGTGGCTTTTAATTACTTCTGTTAGGTTGTATTAACCGTTGGATCCATCGTGTCGCAAAGTTACACAGCTAGATCTAAATATTTTGTGAAACGGAGTCGGTTCTTCATTAATGAAGGTAAGTACACATAAAGGAGAAGAAAAAGGGAAAGAATAATAATAATAATATGTTTCCGCGTATGTGCAAGTTGTCGTCTCTATAGGCACTATTTACCGGAAATGAAAATGAAAATTAAAAGAAGAAAGCGGTTTGGTTTAAAAAGTTTATTTGTTTATTCGAGGGGGAAGAATACCAGGATCGACATAAAAGCAATATTTTATAAATAATGGAACCGAATGTCACTTTTGCATCGAAAGATGTAGACATATCCATTGTATCTAATATTGACATTTCACAGCCATGGGCATTTGATACTCTCTTCAACAAAGTGGCTAATCTCAGTAATCTGACGTTTGTTGGTAATCAAGGTGCTGATGCCACCGATCAATCACATGCACAGGGTACCAATATGATGATGCAAAGCACTTTTAGCAATACCCATAATCTTACATTTCCTGTAAGTGATTTTTGTTTTAAAATGTTTCTAAGTTTACTTTATAGGAACGGGGAAGACCTGCCCCATATGATACAATTTTTACATTTTAATCAGGCACACAGAGCTTTACACACAACTTACTGGTGTTACCTCTTCTAAAGTCTAAAGCTAGAATATACATAGAGCTACTTACTAGATCACTATCACCACCCCTGAACCTACACTGAAAAACAGACTACACTACATTTTTCTTTTCTTTTCTATTTATGATTCTCATGATTCATAAAAATCCCTTAAAAGATTTTGGTCGGACTCGGACTGCAGTTTACCGGACAAACGTGGAAAGGTTAAATATGGATCTAGTCAATGAATTGAAAACCAAGATAAAAATACCACCAACTTTATTTTAAAGCTGTCTGGTAAACTGTAGTGTTAACCACGATGTTTTAGTCTTAATATTTTTGGGATGACTTCTTTACCAGGAAATAATATAAAGCTAGATCTAGATTCTAGATCTAGTATTAAATACTCTGTATTAAAGTTTAAGTTTACATGCACAAATCGTTCTTTGTGAGATGAGCTGTCTGAAGGTACCTAACCATATTCCCTGGGTGGGGGTGTGGGGTTGAGGCCAGGGAATGTCCTTCCTTTATTTTAACTAAGATCTATAATATAGGCCTGTGTTTATGATGCTATCATTGTGTTATTTATTGTCACCAGTTCATTGAACGCTTGTCGTGATTTCTGCCTTTGGTCATAAAGTATTTGGATCTATTTAAAGGGGGACTTTTTTCTTTTGAGATTGTTAGCATCAAAATCACAACAATGACATTAATAACAAGAACACTTTATCTACTTTTAAGTTGTTGACAGTAACATTGACACGATGACCACATGTGCTACATGATATTGATCCAAATCTTTGTTTTGGTTGCCGGGAGAGCAAGATTGTTTTATACATCATGTACAGGGATTGAGATTTTCCGTATTCCCAGATTTTCGGGATTTTTTTGGCACAGAGGAGTACCTCTGTGTTTTTGTGTCTCACACAAAGCACAAGCCGTCCAGGAAAAACAGGGTTTAAGTCTAATTAGACGGATGTCCCAAACAGAGAGATATAGTGAGAGTCACTACGGTATCGTTTATCGCCGTTCAATGAGAGAGAGAGAGAGACTGAGGGGAAAAGGAAAGAAAGAGAGAGAGAGTAAAAATAGTAATTAGTTATTAGTAGTAGTAAGCCTAGAATAGTAGTAGTGGTACCGTGTAGTAGGAGGAGTGCATTTCCGGACCCATACAGCCTGGACACTTCTGCTCCATCCTTATCAGAAAGACGCAATCTTTCTCTCTCTCGCTCTCTCTCTCTCTCTCTCTCTCTCTCTCTCTCTCTCTCTCTCTCTCTCTCTCTCTCTCTCTCTCTCTCTCTCTCTCTCTCTTTCTCGCACACACACACACATAAATACACATGCTCACATAGGGTCTTAATACAAGATTACTATACAATATTCTGATCAAAGCAGGCACCTGTAGTATTGTGTTAATATTACATTATGTGGACTATATTATATATATACTACATGGGGGCTACAATACTACATGAGTATTGATTTTTTTATGGTTGCATGTTATTACATTAGGACCAAGTCATATACGTTTGGGGCTTGACTTGAACTAATGAAGTGAAGCCACTTTGATTTGAGCTTTTCTTTTAATATTCGAGACTAAAGCCAACGTAGGTGAATAGTGGGTGCTAGTGGTAGGTTCTTCTTTCCTTTTCCTCTTTTATTTGATCTTTAATCCTGCTGTTTTTTCTCACCTGAAATCAATGTATGTTTTAGTGGGGATAACATTAAAAAAACCCAACAAAACGAACAAGTCCAACTGACATCCATGCACTTGTCCAATCATGCCCGTAAAGGGAGATAACTCACACATGTTGCCATTTTTGTTTTTTAACTACTATTTTTTTAGCTTGCATTAGGATTTTTTATTCCAAGAGTGGCAGGTCTGCATCTATTAGTATTACATTATAGGTAGCCATTGTTAAGATAGAGAGAGGGAGGGGAGGCATACTTGAAGAGAATATTAAGGAATATTGTAGTTGTATCGGTAGTAAAATGTTCTGGAGGGAAATAAAGTGACTGCAGAGTAAAGAGTCATGGAAGAAAATGAGTAAGACAACATGAAAAATAGGATAGAAATTAGTGACTGCGATAAAAGAGGGTGAAGAAATTTTGGTGAGAAGAAAAGGATTTGAATGAAGAGATGATTCACTGGTTTTTGTCTGTTTTTGGGTTGTTGTTTTTTATTGGAGTTTTTTGTGTGAGTTTAAGTAATTATTTGGCTAGAGCCTATCACATGAGGAGGGAGGGGCACACAGTTTTAATAACTGCTATGGGATCTGTAAACTTGCACAACATACACATGGCACTTGTGAAATTTTCACTCATGTTTTATAGAATCAGAGGATGTATAGTCTGCAATACTATAATGGTTTGATATACTTTTTGAAAAATAAACCCATAGATATATAGGTAATTACCTTACAGGACACAAACTGTCAAGCTGACCACCCTTTAATAATATGTGCTTTGCTGGCTTCACCTTAGAATATTTGTTATGATGAAAAATGAGATGGTAAATGTTTCACTTACTGAATTGGTATCATGATGAAAAGTTTTTAATGTGAATGCTTATTTTCAATTTGTTATGATTGTTGTATTCCACATCTGACGCTTGTTTCCGCTAGACTCCACTTTTAAACTCAAGTTTTCTTAGCCAAGTCACAGTTCGCCCATCAGCTGCCACGAATGCAGAGCGTATTCACTACAGTCTTCAAACTTTGAAATATAGGAGGAAGTGTAATCCCCAGAATTCCACTTTGAACATAACAACTTCGAAAAATGACGAGTAAGTTTTATTTCTATATATTCTGATTAAAAAGTTTGTGATCAAATATTATTATTCTTCATAAAAGGCTTTAGCATACACAGGAGGTCTAGAAAAGGATTGTAATTTATGTGATATATCATATTCTTATAACTTAGAATAAGAAAGAATATTTGATAGACCTACACATGGCACGGATATAACAAAAGAGCTGTGGCTTCCATGTATTGTTTTGACTTGCTTTCAGTTTGTCCATTGTTTTTCCATTGCTGTAAAAGATTTTTCTGAAGTCTTTCTCCCAACATAAGTCTTGACGCTATGTGTATTCATTCAGACCCACACTTCAGTTAAAGACATTTACCATAATCCATGTATCGCCAAGTGTGCTTTTAGCCTAAGTCATTTTCAGTGCTTTTGAGAAAATTGAAAAAAAGCTTCTTTTCACAGGACCATATAACTTCTAAGTATTGCTCTCAAAAATGCATCCATGATAACTCACGAATGCCTCAGTGCATTTTTCCTCATTTACTGTACTGATAGATCATAAGATGAAGAATGATATTTCGACAACCGTATAAAGTGTAAAGCTATGGTAAAGAAATGAAAACGGTTGTATGACATTATTTTAAAAGATTTATTATTAAAGCATCTGTTCAACCGAAGTTATTATTTCATTTTGAAAGTTTGTCAGATTAAAGAGGAAATTTGAACACTGGTTTTCCTTTTTGTACATTTCACTGTTGTGCCTTTGATGAATGGTTGATACATTAATATATACTATTTTATTCTCTGGCTATTCCATAACTCATGTGCAGAATGGTTGAAGTGAGTTGTACAAATGGGCATGAGAATTCTTCACAAAATGAAGTAGATGCTCTAACTGTGTCAAAGGACATATCATGTGAGGAGCCAGAGGAGACAGATTTGGTTGTTCATGGCACACTACAAAAGATAGATGTTCCAGTGCAAATAAAGAGAACACACCCATTGGTATGTAATTTGTACACATGTGTCATATAATATGTTCATTTCTTTTTTGGATTCTTACCATTTCTCTGTCTTTCTGTTTTTTCTGTCTGTCTGTCTGTCTGTCTGTCTGTCTGTCTGTCTGTCTGTCTGTCTGTCTCTCTCTCTCTCTCTCTCTCTCTCTCTCTCTCTCTCTCTCTCTCTCTCTCTCTCTCTCTCTCTTTCTCTCTCATTCATTCTCACTCACATGCCCCCTCTCTTTTAACTTTTATGTTCAAGTGATGTAGTCATTTTAATTCAATAGAGGGTTTGGGCTTTATTTTTTTGTTTGTTTCATTCAACCGCCTATTTCAGTCAAATTAAGTTGCATAATGAAGACATTTTAGTTCTATTAAAGATTATTGTAATCCAAGAAATAAAGACAAGGATTCTTGTGGTGTGATCAACTTCAAGATTTATTGTCAAAAGATTATATCCAGCTTCCTTTACATTTAATGTTGCAAATTTTTTTTATCTGCATTGATATCTTTGACGCTGGATGTCTCAAACACAGAAAAAGTTTAGCTTCAAGGCTTAGGTGGAATTTGTAAAATCTGTATCAATCAAGTAATGTTAGTGTACTTTAGACTTCCTCGATGACATCACTTTATGTCATCCCTTGCTGTACAGGATGTAAAAAGCTTGGAGTATTTTGAAATATTCACAGCCATAGTGTGTTGAGTGAAAGCGAAAGAGCTTTAAAAAAAAGAATCATATTAAAAGACATTGTAGAATTAGCATCCCACTTGTTCTTTGCAGTCAAACATAGAAACTAACTAGATCTTGATAATACCCTTCTTTATTCTCATCTTCGTCTCTTCAGTTATTCGATCCAAAGTGTCTTCAACACCAAAGTACCCAAAAGATTTAGTGCTATGCAGGGAAAAAAGGAAGCTCGGCAAACTCCCAAAATGGCAGCATTGATACAGGTAATGTTAAAACTTCTGACTTTGTTTTGATTTATTTTATTATAATTTGTTCTGGGTTTATTGTGTCTTTTTATGGTAGGAACAGTATATAAGCTTAAATATTAAAAATATGTGGTCAATTTGAAGTTTTGACATTATTCTACCTGAATTGACATGCCGTCTATCTATGAAACCAATTTCTGTTGCTTTTGTTTTCAGACACTTACCTTCTTTTTCCCCACATAGATTCAATGTTTTTAGTTGTACATCACTGTAAAATTGAACAATTGCTCTATATGTTATTAATTGGGCATCTGTCTACATATCCACCTTCTCACAAATTTTATTGAATAGCTTGGGGTTTGTTTTTTTTTCTATCTGATTGGCTATTTAAATAAAAAGCCTCCAAGCTAAAGGTTTAGATAGCATTATTTGATAAATCAGAATGGTTTTTTATGACAGTAGTATTTGTTTGAATTGCAATTATGTTTTAATAGCGGCTGTTTTTTGGGTGATTTATATGAAACCAGAGTCCATGTAAGCTAGTGAGACTGAAAAAAGCATTGAAGCCAGTGGTGGAATTGACGGATTGGATTATCAGACCTTTGCCAGACCGCAGAGGCATTTGTGTTGAAGGGAAAAGAGAGTGAGTAATGTCTGTGTCTTTTTTATTTAATCTTTCAATAGAGCTTGCAAAATAAGTTTGGTCTACTTTAGATATTCATCAGCTTAATCATATTACATTACATTTTATTTTGTAACTGGAAATTGAAACTCTTTATTACTGGACACATAGCATATCTTATTACCTTTGTTATTTGTTGGCGTTTGTGGCCCAGGGGGAGGCTGTCAGATTTGGTGTCCTGGAATCCTAACAGTGCTAGGTCTGATGTCGATTACTTGGGAAAGACGCTTAACACCCATTTTCCCCACTTGACCCAGGTGCAAATGGGTACCAGCTCTCGCTGGGAAGTAAAAAAAAACAACCCGCAACAAGACTAGAGTCCTGTCCATGAGGTAATGAACCCTAATCTATTATTATCACCTGTTCTTCTTCACATACACTGAAACTGGGATGAGCTCCAATTCTTTAAATTGTGATGACCTTGAATGAAGTTTTTGTTGTTTTTCTATCATGTTCCATCTTTTAGCTATGATTTATTTATTGCACCTTTTATTTTTGCCCTTTTTTTTTTTTTACTATCCTTATAGGTTTCAGAAGTCATTTTAAAGGCTTATTTTTTAAATCTAGATAATGTTCCAAATAAACAATTCAAGTCTTTGAAGATTTATTTAAGTTACATTTTCATGAATTTGAAGTCTTATCATTTGCAAATTTAACAATTCCCCCAATCCTTTGAAATGTAGTAAGTATAGCAATCATTGTAATGACTATTAGTACAGTTTTAAAGTGTTCAACTCTCTTTCTATCTATTTAATTTTATTTTGTTCACAGGGGAATGTTGGATTTTTGGCATAGCACTGCCGTTACTGATATGAAGACTGAAAAACGTGTTTTGACCGCATCAGGATCAGAGTATCAGCTTAATGGAAAGATTAATGAACTCTGCACAATAGATAATGGTACAAATCTGTCCTAATCATAGTCTCAGTCATAGTAACGTCTTGTATTGAAAATTTTCACTTTGTAATCAAAATGACCGTTTACGGAAATAATGGTGTGTCATATTGGAGGGGACAAAAGAAAATGTCAAAACTCTTTTACGCAGGAACTATTCAAAGGGCAAAAATTAAATAGAGGAAGATTTTCTCATTATTACATTAGTTCTCAGCCTTCCCACGCAGCGGAATATAGTTAAATTTAAGATGTGAATGAAATTATTACCGTGTAAAACCGTAATTCTCAAACATTGCTTGCTGCCATTTATCCTTGCTTGAATATATATATATATATATATTTAGGTTTTAAATGTTTAAAAAATAGTTCTCTTTCTGTTGCTGCTGTGTCCTCTCTTAATCTTCAATGCGGTGACACCATGAGCCAAAAGAAATTATTTGCCTTTGAGTTTACTGGCAACACTTTTTTTTACATCAGCACTGAAAAATGTTCACGCCATATGTAGATGCTTGCTCTTTTGGATCTGTCTCAAATGTTTGCTTTCTCCTAAATAGAATTCCAAATTTTGTGCGTTTTTTTCCCCAAAATGGCACAATAATTTGGAATTGAGTAAGCATATTGTATTTTGGAAAACTGATTTTCTTTGAACTAGAAATATTTGTAAATGAAGAGCTTGTTATAGGACCCTACTTGCTTGTCTCCAGTACACTAAAACTTTTATTAAGCTATATTTATACACTTTGTTCTACTGCTTCTATTTATTCATTTTCCTGTCTTCTCCTTCCTTTATTCATTTGATTTTTGTTCTTCTTTTATGCCCCTAAAAAATGTGAGCAAGTAAAGTTTGCAGAATATATGTATTTTGTGGCAATTGTCTTTATACTGCTCAAACTTTTCTTAAAGTTTTAATGTCTCTTTGCTACAGGCTTTAGTGCGGACGTGGCCAAGGCATTCAGAAATGGATTCCCGAAAAATTGGAAAGAAATTATCACTCAGTTTTACACCAACTTGGAAGACAGGTGAAATGATTGCTTTATCTAAAATAATAAACAAATCATTTTGTTTATTCAGGAGAAAGGGAATGATGTTTTACTATACTTCCAGAGAGAGAGAAAGAACCCATCTTCAAATTTCTTACCATTTCCTTATTCACATAGCTGCCAACTAGTGTGTAAAAATCAATTAAAGTACATTTCTTTCGTTTTGAGTTCGTAAGTGTATTAACCTTGAAAAGTACGTATTTGAAGGTAAACCATTTTTTCTTTCTCCAAAAAACCCTTAGTTAATGGCAAAGATTGGTGATTCGTCTCCCTTCAAGTGTATTATATTTTTAGTTTAAAACATGTAAGTCCATGTCACAACAATAAGAAAGTTTCTTTCATCACGAGATTAGAAACAGAAAGAGAGGGAAAGGAAAATCTAAGAATCACTTTGTTTTCAACATTAAGGTTTTTTTTTTATCGTGTTCAAAGACAGTCCTAAAACATCTCATTAATCTCATCAAATATGTTGGTGTCATGAAAATTGTGTTATAACATTTTGTTTCTTTCTTTCTTTGCTCCCATATATATCTCACTAAAATTCTTTCCGTTTCTGTCTTTCTTACTTTAAAAAAAATATTTTTCCTCACTGATTTGTATATTTCTTCATAGCTCCTTTTCATCAACATTTTTTTCTTCTTCATTTATCGTTCAGCATTCTGATACATGAAGAAATATCTTTTGTGTCAAATGTCAAGCTAAAAAAGAAAGTCAAATCAAAACAAGGATGTCGGGTAAAGAAGGAAGCAAAGCAGACATCAAAGATTGCAGGGAAGAAAAGGCGTGAAAAGAAATCTATGCCAACAAATGCATCGAAAGGAACCCCATTGTTGAAACCAGCCGTGAATGAGGAAGATATGGATTCAGGTGTGTTTTTGTTGTCAGGTTTTTAGAAAAGTTGCATTGAGCGTAAGTTTGATGAAAGTCCATATTCCTTTCTTTAAAAAGAACTTGGAATGCCAGGCGTGACACCGTACAGTGTCCGCACGGACAGCACTAATTTATGTTTTTATGTCAGGATACTGTAAACGCAGTAGTATACAGGGAGAAGGAGGGTTATCCTTTCTTGAATGATTTTTTAAATTTTCATGGAAGCAGTCACAAAAAGTTATTATTGTATCAAAACTTTGTCAAAGCTGCTGGTTTTCATACTCTGTACTCCCCCATGCAAAACAGGTTAACAAAAGTCATTTCATACCAGAAAGTGCCTCAGTCTTCCTTTTGAGCAATCAATATGCTTAAGTATATAAAAAAACAATGTAGCTAGGCACATATCAACAAATTCTTGAAAATGAAGTAAATCAGCTGTATATTGATGAGGCGTTGTAGCTGACCCGTAATGTGAGTTGGTAATCACGGCGACACTGGTTCAAGCAGATTTTTGCTCAAATCATGGCTGCAGCGGCTATAAATTGCTCTTGAGCTTCCAAATACTACAAAGCATTTTCAACGGAATCTATGCCGTGTTGTTTGGCCTGTATATATTGAAGAACACATTAATTTGTCTCATTGTTTAACTTAATTCATGGGGAATATTTTGAAGAAATTAGATTTATGCATTTACTTGTCTGCTGTTTGTCCATCAATTGTTTTTTCTTCTACATCCTGTGTGTTTTGGGTTTGTTTGATGGTTTGTTGTTTAGATGAGCCACGGGGTGTTATATATTTCTTTTTCTCTAACCTTTTCGTTTTTAATCTGCCCGAGATGGGCACTGCTGATAGGTCCTATTTCTTTCCTCTCCTTCTTTCACTTGTCTTCCATCTTGCTGTTTCCTCTTAATTGTCCCTGAGATCACCGCAATAGTGGATGGGGTAAATTTCAATGAAATAATATTGGCCCGAGCTAGTATCAGCCTTCAGTGTTTAATCTGCCCCAACTCGTCTGAAGAGCACGCCTCCTCCCAACGTTCAACCCCTCTCGACAACATCCACTTCTCTTCATATAAACTTCTACACTATGAGAGCTCTTTATTAGAGCCAAAAACTAAAATCTACATAATCTTTAATATTATGGGATGGCTAAGTCTTATTCTAACCCACTGTAGGATTCATGGGTAGCAGTTTCTTTGTATTAGTCAACACACATGTGTGTAGTAAACTACTAGATCTAGCGGGTGTTCTCGGCCTTATAGTGTTCTGATCATTGTTTCAGTCCAAGACGCTCAGTTTGCTAATATATTACTACAAATTTTTTTTAGCGATATCAAAGAGATGTTCTGCTGAGAAATAAACTTTGGAAGCGACACAGAAAATGAGAATGAGTCTGATAAAACAACAACATATCTTCTGGCAGCGCAGTTAAACAGTTTACCAGCTTAGATTCCAAAACCACTGGTGATTAAGCGCTTAAATTTTGTCTGTCAGTAAAAAATTTAACCAATCAGTTATACATGCCTTTCCCACATCTAAACCCCCTGTCTTCATAAATAAAAGTTGTGTAAGCTTTTTTGTCTGACAATCCTGAAAACAATAATCTTGGCCAATAAATGTAAAGACAACGGGGCAAGCCACCCTCAGCAGGAACTCAAACTTTCGCTTGACTGACCTTCAACCATGAAAGAGTTAAAACTTAATTCATTTTATCAACTTCAAGGATTTGTGCATTTTGAACAGAGATAAATGCAAAATATATAAATTTATACTCTAGAAATGTGGTTAAAATATGTTTTCATGCTCATTGCTCCCCCATCTTTGGAATTTGATATGTAGACATGACCACTTAAAGCGATCAGCTAGATCTACATCATTTTGCTAGTTACTTGACTTGTGCATCTTTGTTTTCTCTCCCCTCCCGCCCACAGTACTCACACCAGTTGGTCTTGTCAAGAAATCCCTTCCGACTGCCAGTTTCACGGTAACTCGAAGTGGTCGTCTTTCACTTCCTCCCCTTGCTCGTTGGTCAGGTCAAAAATACATCTTGGGGAATTCTGAGATAATGGTGGACTTTGAGACGAATGATGCTCTGGGCGTGCAATGATGGAAGAAACAAAAGCAGTGTATAAGTTAAAAAAGGTAGTTAAGTTCTTTCTTGCAATATCCACTTTTTTTTCTTCTTTTTTTTTTTGCTTTTTCTTTAAAATAAATATTTTAACAGTGTGTGCTGTGAGCTTTTAAGTTTAGTTTATATTATATACATAGTTTTGGATTGTTGAGGATCTCAAATCTTCCAAGTAAATGGAAATGAATAAACACTTGAGGTTGATTCTAAATCGATTTTTAGCACTATATAAATGTATTTTATTATTATTGTTGTTGACTTTTCTGAAATGTTAAAGGATTCTCCGGCCTGGATTATTTGTTTTGAAAACCCTGTCACGATTGAGTAAACACATTAGTTCATAATTGATCCTGTCATTATAATACACATGTCTAGGGTCATTCATAAACTTTTTATTTTAATCTCTATCCAGCCTTTTCAGAAGATGCTGAAATACAAAAAATGGAGTCTGTCTAAGCCCAAGTATGCCCACTGAGTCACTTAACGTTAAACCACAGAACAGCAAAAGCACTTCTACCGTTGTTTCTTCTAAATCTTCCACTAGTGCTACAAAAATCCAAAGCAGTGTTAAGGGAAAGACATCAAGTAACAGGAAGACCAAATCTCCTCAGCAAAGATCATGCGACATTGTTAGTAACCCAGTCAAGTCCAGTGCTGTGAGGAAATGTACAGGAAAAGAATCCCAGAAAACTGTAAAACTAAAGAAGAGTCCTCCTGAACGTTGCTCATATAATTCCTCCAAAAATGGGAAAAAGATTGCAATGCACGAGTCATCAACGTAAAAGCAGTCTAGCAGCCATCGTTCGGATGAAGTTTCAGGCAAAAAAAAGCATGATTCTGGTAGAAGTTCAATGAGGTTGAAAATGAAACAGTGTAGTGTTGTTCTCCAGCGGGAAAGGCTGCAAGGAGAGAAAAAAGCTACTAATAGTAATAAAAAGTCTGTCACTAAAATCACGAAGACCAAAATTGCCAACCAAAAGTCGAAAACACATTCAC
This sequence comes from Doris montereyensis, assembly GCA_037039925.1. NCBI lineage: Eukaryota > Metazoa > Mollusca > Gastropoda > Nudibranchia > Dorididae > Doris > Doris montereyensis. Next base: position 386,399 of record JAXRKP010000194.1, on the reverse strand, counting down.
CCATTGAGAGTGTGACTTTAAAGCAAAAGGAGAAACAAAAATGTGAAAAGACAATTAAAGAAAACAGAAACCGCTCACAGGAGAGGAACAATAAAAAGAATGCTGGCAAGAAGAGAAGGAGAAGCGACTTGCATTCACCAGTATCCAATGTCAATAACAATACAAAAAGAAAGGGCCCAAAATCTGTAGATGTGACTCAAAGAGTACCGGCAAAGACAGGGTATTAAAAAAAGAGACGGTTAAATGAGGATGCTGGCATGCAGGATTCTTGGTCGGCTCATGAAATTGATTGCCTTCAGAGGTAAATGAGCTGCTATGTTTATTTCTTATTAATGAGAAATTTGATTTGGGGGAGGGGGATTCTCCACATCACAACAATCTTTTTCCGGCATAAGCACCTACACACTTATTCACAGTGCTTTACTGTTGTGTATGCTCCTCTGTACGTTATTTATTTTGTCGTTTCATTTTGAATCCCAATTTCTTTCAAAATTTAAGAACACATTTCTCAAATGTGTTACAAGATGTTCATTTTGGTTGGTTTTAAATTTTAACAATTGATTTCACATATTTTGGTATTTCTCAGTTATTTGGTAACCACGTGGATTAAATTTCAGGACATAGACTGAAGATATTTTTTGCTAAAAACTATTTGAGTTTTTCTTTTTAGATTTCTTTATATTCATTATTGATCCATTTTATGTTGAAAAAATGCATTTTTTTTGCCCCTTTTTTGGTATTAAAAAACATATGTCATTTTGATTTTGCTTTGACATACTTGCCGATTAGAGGTTGAATAAACCCATAAATAGTTCCAGAATAGGGCCTTCAGATTTTTTCATGATTTCAGTTGTTTATCTTGATTTCCATAGCAAAGCAAAATTCAAAACAAATGTTACAGCATATTTAGGTATAGCATTACATTATGGCCTATTACACATACAAAGAATGGGTATTAAAAAAAATATTTTTAATTTTTCCCAGAGCTTTACGCTATTATCAACAGTGGATTACCCAACTCCAGAATGTTTGGAATGAAATGGCTTCACTTGTTCAAACGAGGACGTCAGAAGAATGTCAACGATATTACACCAAATATCTTGAAGATAAGACTGCAGACAAGTTTCATAAAAAGGAAAGGAAATCTCAGTGCAACTTCCTGGTATTTTGTTAATTTATTTTGTTTATTTTAAGTTATGGGACATACATGTATATGATTTTGATTACAAATTTTAGCCCAGATGTTGAACATTTCAAGTCTGCCTAATTGATAGAAACCAAAGCAATCAACATCATTTTAATTAAACACGACAGTCTCTGTGGAAAAGGTGCCATCTTCACTTTGCTTTCCTGACTCGACTCAGGTGTGCATGAGTGCCCAGCTATAGTTAGAGAGAGGTTTTGCAGGGTGTTAGTATTAAGTGCATATCTAACTCCTGAGGCAACAAACAAATTAAGCTGTACAGTATGTTCCTGGGGGAATGACACAAATGAGAAGGACTTTGAATGAAACGTCCGTTTGAGCATTGGGAAAATAATGCCTGCAGTGGCTGAGTCTGCATTTGTGCAGCAAGGGATAAGACTTATAAATCCTTCTTTATCTTTTTTGTCTAACTTCTTATTGTTATGCCTTGACATTACATAATAATATCAAAATGGGATGAGAATTGAATTGGAAATTAAGGAACTTATACTTATCGGTAACATACAGTTTTGTCATACTTCATTGTTATTGACAAATTTACAAATGACATGAACACTTTGATACAAGGAATATTTTTTAAAGAAAGGTACATTGACATCCGTTTTGCTGTAATAGGATCGTATCCAGTTTATTTGCCCAGAACTAGGGATTCACTTTTGATGTTGCAGTCCAACTGCATTTCAATCTGGGTTTCTTCTAAGTTAAATTTATCTTCCTGCTTTTACTTTCAACAACATTTGTGTCTTAAGATATTCAGATCAGCCAAAAAGGTCTAAATACAATTTGCACACAACAACGCATTTTATAGTTATTATTATTATTTGATCTAGATCAATACTTGCTTCCTTCTTTTGTGTGTGTTTTGTGTCTATGATCTTCAAAGGTTGTACAATTTTACTAGCTGAACCCTCCAGTAATGAAAAAAAGATATCACTAATGTAATTCAATGTGCATTTCTAGCACAAAGTATCTCTGAGCAGAGCAACATTCAAACATGGCATAGTTTAAAATTTGCAGTCGGTACACAAAGATTTAACTTTTGACCTTTTTCAGCCATGATGTATTGGAAAACAAATTTTATTAGCTTTACAAGTCTTTTGTCTAAATTTACATGCAATAGAATATATGATATATGTAAGCCTTACCTACTACATTTAATTCCATTGTATACTTTATCTTCAGGTAGACAAAAAGGTGATCCTGTGCAAGGCAAGAAGGGAACTATGAAAAGGAAGAAAGAAATAAGGGCTTTTCTGGATGAACAGAATGATGGCTATGAAGACAATTTATTTGATGGGACACCTTTTGCCTCAAGAAAACCAGTTTCATCCGTGAGTTGTTGATTTCTCGGTGTCTTTTATAAATTTCAGTAATATATTCTTTTATTAACTTTTCATTTAGATTTATTGTAAGCATGTATGTAACATTTTGATTTAAACACAAATGAATTTTAGATATTTGATTTTAACCCCATCCACAATTAAGGCGATCTTGATAGGATTTTTTATTTTGCCCAGACTTCCTGTAAACATATATGGGATCTTTAATGAGCACAGAGTGTTGTTTTCTTCACACAGGACCTCCTCTTTATTGTCCATCCAATGGGACTAGGTGTCAATCCACCTACGGGGGGGGGGGGGTTGCCAGTTAACACCTTGCCTCTTGAGTACCGAGTCCCTCCTAATTTGAGATAAATCTATGCTGAGTATATTAGATTGTTCTTGTAATGTACAAGACTGACAATGGTCAGGTTAAATATTGTAACCTTCATTGGCAGCCTACATAGTTTTAAAAACACGTCATAGGTTGAATCAGTGAAATTTGTAACCAGTTGAAGGAAGACATAAATTAATGATATTCTGTTCGAGTAAAACTTTCTTCAATTTTATCATCATACTCATAATGTTTGAAGTTAACTTATTGCAGTCGTGTCGGATATATATGTCCGACAAGCTACCTGTCCACTGAAGTTGCGTGACACACATGTTTTCGATAATGTTTATGACAAGTTTGCTCATGTAAAAACGGTAGAACATCGTGGAAATACTGATATTATGAACAATTATACACTTTCGTTCCTAGTTATATCTCTTAGTTTGGTACAGTAGTCTGTTTTTTTTTTTTTTGGTTCAATTGTAGATGTCTTTTCTTGTTATCTGTTCTTGTGCCGTAAAAAGAAAAGGTCTCCCCAAAAATGTTACATTTTTTAGTGGGAAACCATACATTTACTTCAAAAACAATATAAGAAATATTCACATCATTGTAAAGCTGAAAATTTCATCTATCACAACCAAATAAAACGCTGTTCCTCTTTTTCATCATAAATAAAAATGAATGAATAAAGGTCAAAATCATGCTGAAATTGTGGTACGATCGGGTCCACTACCATGACTGCAATGAGTTAAAAGAATACTGTACAATTTTATTGTTTGTGTCCGTGTATATTTATGTTCATGGTCATGTTATTCAAACAAAATCTTTATATTGTCAGTGAAATTGTCTAAACACAAAGTCCATGATATATGGCACATACATGAGATTTGTCCTTAAAATGATCAAATGCATGCTTCTTTGCGTGTCCGTCTAAATATTCAAGGCTTTGAATGAATAGAAAAGCTCATTTTACGCACATGATCTTAACAAATATTTTCATTGTTCTTCCAAAAAAGTATAGCATAGGCAGGGATGCCACTTTTCCGGCTTTAGCCGGAAATGCGGCTTTTTCGCCACCAGCAGATTCTGAGCGAGATTTTTCGGCTCCTCGCTTTCTGACTTTGTTGTTTTCACCGACTCGCGGCGAGCCGGAACTTTTGGCTAGAATAAAATTTTGGGTGCCACCATCGGCCGGTTTGCGGGAACCGAGACATTTCTTTGCGCACGCACACGTTGCCCTGTTTACTTCCTTTCACTATTTCAGTACTGAATTCAAACCTGTAGATCTAGTTTGAAGTCGAAGAAAGTTCTAATGTAAAGTGAAGAAAGCTAGATGAAGCAGCGTGAGGAAAATTTCTTGAAAAGATGTGAATGTATTAAGGATTTAGAGAAAAGTGTGAAAAACAGATTTTAAATGGGAGTGGCTGCAAGAAAAAGTCTGGATGGAGGTTATTTCTCGGATTGTTTCAGGAAATTTAAGGAAGGAGGCTTTGTGTACTGTATAGTGTGAGGGTAGACTTAGTTATGGAAGCAGTGGAAAGAAGGCTCTTACGAATCACGTTAAACGGCTAAATCATGTTAAAAACACAAAGAAAAAATTGTTGGTAAAGGGACCCAAACAGCGCTAGCAGCAATGTTTCAAAGATGAAAACAATTTGAGGATTGTGATGGTGAAAAGGATTCTCTTCCAAATGGTGCACCTGAAAATGTGACGGATTCTATCAGGCCGATTGTTTTAGATCCTATTTCTAGATCTACCTTAGCTCCCACTCAACCTTGGAATTGTCAGTATAGCTGATAGACAGTCACACCAAGAAGCCATGATCATGGCTTTCATAGCACAGCATTCCCTACCTCTTTCTCTTGCCCCTAAAATTGTGTCACTTGCACAGGAACTCAACAAAGACTTTAAAGCTCTCAAAGGTTTGCTTTTTAGTATGTTTATTTGCTCTCAATAGTAATTATGTAATACTATATAATAGATCTATATACCATTTATAATTGAGGGCTAAATGTCGATTCGAATGAAATATGCGTATTCATGCATATTTTCAGGCTTTTGAAATTCACCTGGTGGCATCCGTGCATAGGGTTCCAATGATTCATGATGTTTTTGCTTCTCCTGAAAAGTTATATCAGGCAGACTTACGCATTTAGACAGTTTTACTGACAATATTTTATTGTACATTTGTAACACATTTATAGTGTATAGATGACTGTGTATAAACTATATTGTGGACATTTCAATCAAAATCATGTTTTACAAGGACATTATTAAGTATAAAAATAATGTGTGTGATGGTGTTTTATTATATTTGTCTTTTTTTCTTTCTCTTTTGACTCAGTTGATAAATCAAATAGGCTTTGACAAGGGAGATGAGGAAATCTTTGGTTCCAACTGCAACTTTTTAACCTCGACCTGGTCTTGATAAATCTATCAACTCACAGTCTAGTCTTAGAATGCCGTTTGCTTCAACAAGGAAGACACCAACCTGTCTTGGTGGGTTCACCGATTCACCCGCTAGTGTTAAACGGTAAGATTTTTTCCTGTCAAGATTTAATTATTTCTTAGAAGCTATGCAAACACTATTGCCTTTGGATTCAGTTCTCATTGTAGACTGAATTTAAGATTGATTTTATGATTTAAATAAAGAAAATTTTTATTCCTTCAATATCAGGGGTGGTTGGGTTTTTTTTTTCACTTTCCAAAATTTCATCGGAGGTGTTCCTAGATTCAAGGAATAACTCAACATTGGCTAATGAAAATATGACATGTTATTACTCTTCATTTTGTTAGTCATTGGTTCTATTTTTAGTTAGCATCGGATGGAAATCTGGTCACAACTAAATAAAACAATCATTATGTATGTGAATTATGCTCCTAAAACATCATGACATTATAGTCACATAGAAGGAAAAATCCCAATTTTACAATAGACCCAGTGCGTGACTTATTTTCTCAAGTGTATTTACTTCTTACAGGCCTTCATTACATCATACATTTGAATGAATTGAATTAAAAGAGGGGGTGTTTGGTTGTAAGTAAGGGGATGGGGTATCTCAAATTGCATTTGCAGGGATCTTTCTGCCATGAAACAGTATATCATTGGCATTTGATAAAAGAGCACATATTTAAGAGGTCTTTCAGGTATACTTTTTCTTCACAAGCATATGAACTTTCACAGATAAAATTGGTTCTGATGGGAAATTTCAATTAAAATTGTAACAGCCATTGTTGTTATTAAAAATAGGTTGTTCAATTGATGTTACAAACATTTATATATTTTTTAAATCGATTTTGGTTTGTTTAAATTGTCATATGCCATGAACCTTACCCTTTGAGGACATTTCCACATCACTATTATATGATAAAAGGTATGTGACAAAGAGGTGCTCTTAATATCAGCTTCTGTCATTCATAGAATGTAATATGTCATAATGCAGTAAGATAGCTATGAATTTTCAATAGTAATTAAAATCGAATTGAAAGAGTCAGCCTTCAGGCTTAATATCTTAGAACAGTGGACACTTTTGTATTGGGTCACACCAAGGGGACATAAGACATAATTTCAATGCAAGTTACTATATTTGTATGAAGATGGTTTCAAACTGAAGACAACTGTGTCAGGTATGAATAGACGTATATTGTATTTGTATACTGACTTTGATCAGGATCGGATAAGGCAACAAAACAGGATTAGATCTAAATGGCAACAGTTTCAGATCTGTGCCCTGCAAAATGGCGTGTCTACTTTAAACATCCATGCAATAGCATTGGTTGAAATGTAAGACAATTTAAATTGGGGAATTCATTTAATAATAATTTTTCATGTAGTTGACTGAGGTTGACCTCCATGAATGCACATTTGTTTTCTATTCAAGACGTTTAAAAGATCAATCCTCTTAAAATTATCCACTTTTTAACCCTGTCATATAGAGTTCTGAGTGATAACTTTGTTTCATTTGACATTTTATTTTTCCAAGGGTATGTGCTGATAAATATATCCACACGTTTATGGAGAAGAAGAAAAAATTATCATCTGGAGGAGTAAATAATCATATACAGGTAGGTCAATTTACCTTATGCTAGACAGGTGAATTACATTAAAGCTTGGAGTTTTTTTTAGATATTGCCACGTATAAACAGCATGTTATGCTGCCTTTCATTATATACATACAGTCAATTTCAAATAGTGAAATAAAAGTTGAGAAACGAAACATCCATTGTCTGAGAACCTTCAAATCACTAGTTACTTACACTACAGAAAAAATGTGATGTATTGAAACAATGTTGCTGCATAAAATAGTTGCAATGGAAGCCAAATACAAACCTGCTGACCGTCCCGTTTTCTTTGGGACAGTCCCAGATTTGAGTTTGGGAAAAAATTAATTAAAATAAGGAAACTGAATTTTAAAATTGCAATATTGCTTTTTGCTGTGCCAGTTTGGATTGAATTTTAAAACTGGATATACAGTCGTCTCTTCGTGAGACATTAAAATGTGGCCTCTTAGCCGGACAGTTTCTTTGGCAAAAATGGAACTCATGGGGGATGCAGCCTAGAAAATCATTAAGTTTATGGGTCAGACCTCTAGACCCAGAGTTCAGACTGAAGAGAAAAAGGAAGGAGGATGTATAAGAAATAGCAGGAATAACTTGAAAAAGTTGCCTGAATAGAGAGAGCAAAGGTGGCCTCTGAGGGAGTGATAATTTAGGCATGGGCAACCAGTCGCATAATCAGAGAGAACCAGATGGGTTTCTCTTTATCTTATGAAGGCAACTCATGAGGAAGTCGAGAAATACCGAATTTTCCTCTATCCATATCGTTTAAGTTTTGGTGCCCAAAAGGATTAGCCTAGACCTAATGTCTCAGGGTCTGAAACTATTTTCAAAGTTGATGTCATGAGACTCCCTTCATTCTTATATAAACACTTCAAGGTCTACAGATAGAGTTGCTTGAAAAAAAAGAAAACGAGAAAGGAGGAAGAAAGAAAGAAAAAGACAGTGATAATAAAAAGAATGAGTAGAAGGGAAAGTGAAGAATATATAGGAGCGAGAAAGGAAGGGTCAGATCTAATAGTAGTATGACAAAGAAGATATTAGATCTAGTTTCTAGATATTTCTCGTTTGTTGTCTGACGAAGGCTAATATACCCGAAACCTCACGTGTTTGTTCCGTGGTGGAGTTGTCACTTATTGTCGTTTTCACCTTTGACTTCACTCCACTGTGGCTCCTGTGTATTATTCACGGCTATTTATTGCTTCTAGATCTAAATATCTTATATTATCTTCCTTGTCATACTACTTCTAGATCTGAACCTTCCATTCTCGCTCTTATACATTTTTCACTTTCCTTTTACTCGATTCTTCTTATTATCGTCGTCTTTTTCTTTCTTTCTTCCTCCTTTCTGGTTTTCTTCTGACATCACACTGTGTGATGCCTTCATTAGTGTTTAGATCTAGATTCTAGATATTTCTCGTTTGTTGTGTGAAACGTCACGTGTTTGTTTTGTCTTTTTTGGTGGAGTTGTCACTTATTGTTGTTTTTCAGCTTGTTTTGTTTGCCTAAATGAAGGTGGCTACCAAATGTTTTAGTCAACTTGTGAGAACAAGAACTTGCGACCATTTGTAGTTTGTAATTTGTATTTAAATTGCACCATAATTTTTATATATATATATATATATATATATATATATATAATTTATGTATTTCTCTCCTTTCCCCCTCTTTATCAGGACAGCGATGCTGAATTGGAATCCAGTCTCTTGCCTAAAAAATCTCTATTTTCAACTGCTGGGAAGGCTTCAATTTTCCTTGAAGAGGATGACAATAATGACCTTCATGATGATGATGAAGAGGATAATCGTTATATGTACTATTGGAATGATGTAGATAATTCTCACTAATTCTTTTTATATGTAATATACATAATTTTCCCTCATTGCATCTAAATCATGGTGTTAATTTTGGTCAATCCAGCATCAGTATTTTGATCTTCTTTTGTAGAGGCTAAAAACTATCATGAAATGATAGAGAGAATAAAAACAAGGATTTCTGAGTATCTTTCAGATATATTATATGTAACTTCTTCTACAATTAATTACTATTTAATAATTATTTCCATCAATATTTTAAGATTTAAGAGATCATACAAAGATTAGAATTTGATAGAAGCAAATATAAGAGATGTAAAGTGTGCTGTTTTTAAATTTTTAACCTTTTACTGTAATTTTTTAAAGTTTAAAATTATCACTGCTTCTCTTTCAATGTTATGAGATGCAAGTAAAAAACTATGAGCATTAAAGAAAAAGTGATTAACATTCTTATGACATCAAGATTATGAAGCTTGCATTGTCCCTCTAGTAATAGTCTGCGTATCACGATTATACATGTGTACACTTTTAAAATGTGTCTATTTTACTAATGCTTTCAAAAATTTATGAAGCATGTTTATCTACTTATGATTTCAAGATATCCGTTTTATTTGTATTTGACACACACCAAAGTGCTTATCGTGAGCAATTGGAGCATACAGTCATGGTATAAAAATCAGTGTTCTGTGGTGCATTATTGCAATGCTTTTGTTCACTTGGGCTTGTCATTTGTGCGAGTGTTGAAGGATGTGTCAGGAAGAACCTTCATTTTTCCGGGGGGGGGGTTGCTGCTGCTTTTTTAACATTCCTCCGGAGATTACTGTATTTGGTAGGTGGGTTTCACTCTTTCATACGTCTCTTAACTTGCTACTTCCTCGACTTCATTAACCCTGAGATCACGGCATATATAGTAAACGAGGCAAATTCCAATGAAACAAAACATTTGGTAAACACTAAACAGCATAATTTTCACTGAAACAAACAATTTCAAGTGTGTGCTTAGTTCTTTGTAGAGATGTGTAAAGGAAGAAGGTAATTACTAGGAAATGTCATAGGTTTATTCTTATGGATCTGAATTTCACTAGCCTGGAAGAATAGAAGTGCTACAAGTTCTCCTTTTAGTTTTACATCGTAAATTTGTTTGGTCTCAGTGGGACCATGCAACCGAAAATCATATAGCACGAGTTTAGGTGGTATGCTTTAATAAGTTCACATCTTTGGATATCTGGCTATTTTTGACGGGCCTATCTGCTTAGGATTAGGACACCTGTATTACATATATGTAATACACTATATTTTTATTGTTGTCACGCTGGTGTCAAAATAGTCTTTTATTGGTATCATTGATTTTTTTTTCAAACACTTCATTGAATTTTTGTGCAAACTGATTTTTAGACTATCTTTATACACATGTTAATAGTAGCTGTAGTTTGTAAGATGCACGTCTGGAATATAAGGTAACATTTTCTGAATCTTATCCAATTGTCATGACCAAGATGCCACAGACCCACGGGTCGTATTGTAAATATGTATAGAAAGTTTTGTTTTTCTCTCTTTGTATTTTTATTTAATAAAAACTAATTTGAAAACTACAAACCTACACGTGTCTTCATCCAGTCGGATTTTGTAGATAAGATATATGTACCAGGTTTGATTCTAACTCTAACATACCTCATAATCATAGGAGAGAAAAGAAGTGACAAGTGATCAGCTTCTTGTGAGTAGGACTATTGTGTTTAATAAAATCTTTATTGTATCTCATCCTATATTTTGACATATGTTGTTTAGATTACATAGAACGTCACAATTTTATCTTGTCGATTGTGATATACTAGACACCCATGTTCCATGTATAAATTGGATAAGTGCCTTTCCTTCGGAGACAACATAAGGCCCCCGTAAAACCAGGATTTGAACCTATAATCTCACAATCTCAGATTTAAAGAAAAGATTTGGTCATTCGACTCATTGGTAGCTAAAACTACTTTCTATTTTAATATTCCAGAGAAAATCAATGATTACATTTATTTAATTTAAAGTGAAGGAATACATACAATCAACTATTTTTGTTTTCAACTCATGATTTTGATACTTTCTATTGGATTTTCTCAATGTTTGCTTACATGATACAAAATCCTGAAATCTTTTCTTAAGCTGAGGGAATGAAGCAGTTGGGCTTTGAAGAAGCATCGTCAAACCAAGACGGATAATTTATTGTACGTCAGGAAGAAACACAGCGACTGCGATGGTAGGGTTATGAAAGGATCATAAATTATAATTTTTTTGTCCTTCCTGATAAATAATTGCCATTTTCACAAACAAAAGGAAACAAACTTTGTCTTAATATTTTATAAAATTTATTTCGATTGAATGAGTAGTAAATACAAACGGATGGGTCAAACATGACACAAAATCAGCCTTCTTGCTAGCCCGTTTTCCACTGTGCTTAGCAGGCGCTTTATGGTACATGTACTTAGTATAAGTGAGTGTAAGTATAAGCAGATGTGATTGTGTACATTGTATGAGTAGAATAGAAGAATGAAAGAAATTTATCATTTGGACATTCTCAGCTATTCTACAGAGTTGAAATTTATTTTGTTCTTGCTTACGTAACTTTTTCGTTCCTTTTTAAAAATTAATGTACACAAAAATAGTATAAACCATTTACAGGGGGATAATGAAATCCTGTGATAACTAAAGATACCAGTTTTAACATTCAACGAAGAAAAATAGACACTCTTGGAAAAACAGAAAAACAAGCAATTTTCTCATTAATTGTTCATGATCATTGTTAAACTTTTTATTTTGTAATAAAACAAATAATACATACAGGAAAAATAAAAATATTAATATCAACATCTTAATACATATATCACACTTTATTCATTTACTATTATATAAAGTACTTTTACTAGTTTTACTTAAGTCTTTGAACATATTTCTTGAGTTAAGTATGGGAGCTTGGCTTTTTACTTTTCTTTCCCTTTTATTAGTTTTATCATTATCTTTCATTCTTTATCAGTTCTCATTTTACCTTCCGGTGTATAGGTCCTCTTTCAACATAATTATAGTTATATGACTTTAATAGGTATAGCAAATAGGGGAGGAAGTGTGATAATACATGTAATACTAATAAAAACAAAAACTATTGATGAAAAAGGGAGCTAAAACTTAGATTTCTTCTTGACAACAATAAGTTAATAAGGGTTGTATTATCAGATAACTTCAATATCTCAAATCCTTAGCCATCCTAGCATCACTGTCTTTGTACTGAGTAACTGAGGCTTCCATTTAAATAAATGATATGATGTCTGCCACTTGTCAACCACAATACAGGGCAAATTATAGTTCATTCTCTTTTTGCTTACTTATTTATAGTAAAGTTACAGGAGTTCAGACTTGAAGAATGCACAATTGCATTCATGTAGTAAGCATTAGATAACACTACAGTAATAAAATTGCCCATATCCTGGGATGACAAGGTTAACAAACTGTCACAACAATACCTATCACTGTCAGCGTCATTTTAAATCCCCAGCCACCACATCTCGATTACATGCAACTCTTTCTTTCACATTCATACTTTCTCTGTGTCTGTCTGTCTCTCTTTCTCTCTCTATTTTTCTGTCTCTCTGTGTCTACTTCCAGAGGGTAATAAAATGACAGGAAATAGCATAATTTATAAGGTAGAAGAGTTTCACTATGGTGATGTTCACCCCGGTTCCAACCAGCCGCGATCGGGCGCATCGGGATGCTCAGCCATGTGTTTTCATCGGGTGCATCAGGATGTTTTGGATTAACAAGATCTTTCTCTACCTATAGCTGGGTACTCATTCACACCTGATTCAAGTGAGGAAAGTAGTATGAAGTACCATTCCCAAGAATACAACGTGAAAAATACCCACCTGTGCCAACCATGGGGCTTGAACAAGATTCGTCGTGATTACAAGCTCACAACACTACAACGCCTCATATTTAGCCCTCGTCAAAATGAAAACTCCTGTTAACCCAAGAATTAGATCTAATTCTACAAGTGAATCTTATTCTGAATCATCAGATTACTAATCATTATGTTGCTGGATAATCTGAAAAGAAGCCAGACTAGATAAATGCCAAAATCTGAATCTTCTATCGAAACAATCGATGGAAGATGTCGCTCTGTTGAAAAAAGGTTTTCATTTTTGCGATTTTTAAAATTTTGTTTTCCCAAACAAATGAAACTACAAGCAGAAATTACCATCATCATCTGGAATAACAAAGATTTCTGAAGAGAATGCATTTTTAAATAACGTATCTTCTTCACATTGTATAATTACAGCTATTTTTAAAATTATATTATTATTACACCGGTATCAAAATGCCCGGCATTTCTGTCGTCTAAACCTCAAGTAACCTGCGGTGAGGGAGTTAAAAATAAAATTCTTTGTTGACATTGACAATGCCACAACAAATCATTGTGGTTTGGAAAACAAATAAAACAAACCTAAAAGAAAAAAAATTGATAGATGCAAAAAATAAACAAGAACAACAAAGGGCAGAATACTTCTTACTAGTTTTACTCTTACACTTATTTACAGCTCCTCCTCCTCCCATACAAAGTACAAGCACAAACACTAACATGAGTAACATTACTAACACTGACATTGTAACAATTCTACAATTTACTAAAGCACAGTCACTGGTGTCATCTACTCCTCAACTTTTTCATAACTTTACTCATTGAATAACGGATGGACTTCAAAAGACCTGCAGTAAGAATACCCTTTAGAGTTTGACTGGCACTTGATTTTTTTCACTATGTGCTTGATACTTCTGGCTACGTGTATCCCGCATTCAGAGTCATGAGCGTGGAAATGGATGATTTCTTCGAGGTGGGAAACACTCCAACCTAGATCAGTGAGAGAAAAGAAACCTCAATCTCATTATTCATGAGAAAATCCAAAATGAGAAAAAACCATAACTCCATTTACTCTCAATAAAGAACAACTAGTACTAGTACCAATAGCACACAAAAATAACAAAAACTTGTATAAAGGCTCGAAGGAGTTGAATTTTCACATCAGAAAAATAAAATATCCTTAAAAAATGTATAAATGCATATATACTGCTGCATAACTCTTGATCACTTCTTGAAATTAAAATGAAGGCAACTTAGTAAAGACATCTTATTGATTGCCTCATTTTACTCCAGTAGTCTAAATATTTTATTATTACATACCTATCAAAAAAGTTTTAAAAACATAATTATGGATTTTCCTGGAAGCTTCTTCTCGACTAAATAAAAAGCTGTGATCATTTTAAGTTGACATAAATCACCAAATCAGGTGCAGATACCATTTATTCAGGGCAAAAAAAGATCTTACTGAAGATAATATCAAAGAACAATTAGATGGGACAAATGCAAAACTTCCTACTATCATTCGTTTTTAAACAAATTAGCATGAAGGATGATGAAGGTTTCTTTCGACTTCGACACAAGATATTAAGATCTTCCTTGACAACTGCCCCAACCCGGTTCATCATTAAGGAAAAGCGCTTGTTTGTGTTATTTATAATATTTACATCATTGAAATCTCCCCCTGTTCACCACCACATGCGGTGATCGCAGGGTGAATTAAGGCATCATGATACAGAAAGGTGAAAGATTGGAAGGAAAGAAAAAGGACCTACCAGAAGGACCTGCCAACCATCCACTGGAGAAAAGAAAGTTCCTTCTAGTAGGCCATTACGGCCTGGCCTATACAGCCGGATCTTATTCCAGTTTCTATAGCGTGGAGCGGAACAACTCCTGGACAGGACGCTAGTCTGATACAGATTTTTACTCCCAAACTAGTGCTTGTACCCATTTGCACCTGGGTCAAGTGGGGAAAATGCTATTACGTGTCTTTCCAAAGGAACACAACGATCCAAGCTTTGCTAGGATTCAAACCAAAAACCTCATGATTCAAAGTCCGACAGCCTAACTATTCAGCCACAGACACCACCGCCCACTAGAAAAGCATAGTCATAAATGTTCATTTTGAATTTAATTTCTATCATTACTCCTTTTCCTCAATTTCTTTTTTTTTTCTTGGGTGAATTTTAAAACATTGAATGCAAAGGCCATTCTGTGATATACCTGATATTTCTGCATCAGTAGTCCATGCAGCACATGACAGGGCAAACACGTCAGATGATGATGCCGAGAGTTAAAGGTCAGGGCTTGCTCTATCTGACCTTCTGCTGGCCCAAAAGGTGACGTATTCTTGATTTGTAATCAACGGAAGATAAATTTGTCGAAAGTGCAAGATGTTGGGTGACACAATATTTTTGATCTGGATAAAATGAAAGAATTAAAGAAATAAAATTGTATTCAATATCTCTCAAAGTTACTGTTGGTCAGCCTATGTTTCAATGATGTCAAAATAAATTCCTTAATTTTCATGCCTTTCAATGTTTTCAAGAAGGGAAAACAAACAAAGATAAGGGAATCCGATCATGAAAATTCATGCCTAAAAATACTAATTTTAAAAAAATATTTTGGGTTTATATTTTTGTACATTTTGTTTCATGTAAAAATACTGCAGCTTGCACATGAGATTAAAAAATAGATCACCAAAACAGTTTTGCTAAAAGAGAAAAAAACCAATGGAAAACTTTATGCACACACTTTGTTGCTATCTTCAGCAAATGACATCCTGATATCTCCTGCATATGAAAGGCCAGCAATGGTCATATAAAACTTCTCCTCAGAAAACATATCTGGCAAAAGCAGTAGTGCAGAATGGACAGCGCTTTCAATATTTACCTGAAATAAAAAATTAAAGAAGCGGAAAAAAAAGATGATTCAGGAGAAAACCAACTACATAAAAAATAATTTTAAATTACACCTATAAAAATGAACGAAGACATAAATAACTTTACATTTCTGTTAAATTTAACAATGTATGCAGAACATCTGTCAAGTGTTATCTTTGTTCCTTCCAACTGTCATTCATCAAATTGTTATAATTATAATGCTACAAGCACGTTATACCCTGGGTGGTAATAATAATAATAATAATAATAATAATGTACATTTCCATTGCGCACTCATCCCTACAAGGGTAAGGATCTAGGCACATTACATATCTTATATAATAAAAAAATAAACTATTTCATGTGAAAAACTTAGACTTAGACTAAGCGAATCTCAGGAACGACAATGATTTCAAACGTCAAATTGCACATGGAGTTAGAGAATCGATGTGGAATCAACAATGGCCTATCTAGAATTATGGCAACAGCTGTTATACCTTTACTCCTGCCATTTGAGTCTTGAATTATTATACGAATGAAGGCAGCCATGAAGACTTCGAAGCCTTGCTCTACCAAACAACCGTAGTAAATAAATGAAAGGAAGTCAATGTAATTATACTAGTTTGAGTCATTTAGCGCCAAATGCCTGTACCTAATAATATTTGTGATTTGGTGTTTGGGTTTTGCAGCTCTAATCCTTTCAAATTCATCATTCTATAACCTTATAAATGCATTTAGTGGTTTAAAGCAGTGCTGTTACGAAGAGACACCATTTTGGACATTTTCTTCAAAGAATTTTGGCCGTACATTTAGTAAAATACTGCCATCTAATAGATCTGTAAGTAAACCAAGACCAATGTGATTCAAACGTTCGCAGTCTTTGTCCGCTAGCCCATATTTGTGTAACTTACTAGCCTATTGTAATTGTATTCTAGATGGGTAAGCGACAGCAAAGCCTTAGCTACCATACTCGAAATGCCAGCGAAAACGAAAGGTAGTCAAATTCTCGTACCGGTAACAATGTTGACAATGACGTAGATCAAGAATCAGGGCCAGATCTAGCTCTAGTATTGATAACAACATAGATCTAGATCTAGAAGCAAGAGCAAAGCGAAAGCATGAGGTTCTCTCAACTTCACGTTACAATATTTACAATGATGTAGATCTAGATCTAGAATCTAGACCAGATCTAGATAATAATACAGAAGCAAGAACAGATTCTCTAGATCTAGACCAATACCCGGTCCAATCCTGCCTAAGGTAGACTTGAAATATGTTGTTATAGGAATAAGGCTTTGATTCTTTCTTTCTTTCTTTATCAGCTCCCATTCTACCTTTCGGTGTATGGGTTTTAGATGCCAGAAATGATCCTTCTCCAGGCTGCCCTGTCCTGACAGTTTCTGTTTCCTTCCGTGAAAGTTAAATTTCTTTGCATTAACGCCTCTTTATATCTCCTTCCCACTGTCTCCGAGGTCTACCTTTTAGTCTTTTACCTTGAGTTTTAGCACTGTATACTGATTTTGCTTCTCTATTGTCATTCATTCTGTTAACATGTCCAAACCGTCTCAGTTGATTCATTTCTATTTTAGTTTTTATGCTATTTGCTTTGGTTTGATCTCTTATTGTGGTGTTTCTGATTTTGTCTCTTTTAGTTTTCCACACTATCCTTTTTAGATATTTCATTTTGGCTGCCTGTACTCTACTGTATTCCCTACTGTCTAAGGTCCAGGTTTCACTACCATAGAGGAGAGTAGGACAATAAACTGTGTTGTATACTGCAATTTTGGTTTTTGTTGACAATTCTTGTTTACCTACAAATGCCTTTCCTAGATGGTTATATATTGCACTTGCCTTTTGAATTCTCTGGCTGATTTCTTCTCTAAGTTTTCCTTCTGAGTTCATCATTACTCCTAAGTAATTGTAGCTTTGAACTTGTTCTAAAATCTCCCTGCGTATAGATCTAGATCATTTCCCTAATGTACAGAGATACCAGCTGTCTGCCATGGAAGTAGTTTGCAACTTCTGTCAAGCAAAGCTGTTTAGAGAAGAAACTAAAAGTCTCTGCTGTGCAAATGGACAAGTCATTCTTCCTCCACTACAGACAACTCCTCCTCTTATGAAAGACCTGTTTCTACAAAATTCTGTTGCTGCCAAGCAATTTCGTTTAAATGTACTTGCATACAACAACAGTTTGGCCTTTGCATCTCTGGGAGCAAATGAAGACATTTTACCACCCGAGCATATACACCTTTCGAATTAATGGTGAGGTATAGGTTATTTAATGCCAGAACATGGTGATAAGCCTAAGTTTGCGCAAATTTACATACATGATCCACAAAATGAACTGGAGAATCGTGCACAGTGGAATACTCGTTTAGATTTGAACATTCAAATAGATCTCTATCATTGTTTATCCGTTTTGTAAACGGGTTGCTGCACTAGTTTTAAGAAAAATATATACAATGTTACATATGATACACAATATGAATTTCATATATCATGCTACATGAATGTCTGCAATTTATGACAAGAAAACCTGATGATGAAAACAAAAAAGAAGAAAGTCATTTAACAGTATATACTGTCATGAATTCATATTCCACAAACACACACATACACAAAACGTAATGCAGCCGTAATAAAATTATGCAATTTTTCTTTTAAAAAAGTAAGCTTTTATAAGCTAGTTAAAAAGATACCAAGTACAATTATTAGATCGAGTCAGTATAACTATTAGATACTAAGGTAAAACAGGAAGGCGTGGATGGTGCTATTCCAACTTTTAAATCATAAAAGCTGTTCGAAATGGCAGCATAGGTGAATGAAAATTCTACTCAAATACGGATAAACAATGAAATTTTCAATAGCCAAACATCACGGGTAGAAAAATTCTTCAAATGAAAACGATCTTGAAATCACTTGGAATCTACATGCAAAGTATGGTTTCTCTTAGTGGCCTGGCAAAGGAGCTTTTGGTGAACAAAGAACGATCAATTTAGAATTATATATATATATATATATATATATATATATAGATGTAGTGAATCCTATTTGAGTAAAAATGGAAGGAGCACTTGAGAACGCTGGTTGAGATTCAGGCGATCACTGTTGATATGTGGTACTGGAGCCTTTCTATTGGATCAAGACCTCCAATATTTACTATTTTTAAAACATGAAAGATGTGTGCACTTGATTATTTGAAGGAAAAATCTCCTATAATATATATTGTGGGCTTACATGTTTAGACAGCTTCACGACAATATATATATATATATATATATATATATATATATATATATATATATATATATATATATATATATATATATATATATATATAAAAATATACATACATATATATATAAATATATATATATAATTCTACTCAGAAGGTAGATCACAAAAAAACTGTTAACAATCTTCTTAGCACCTTTAATGTGATAACATGTGAAAATTAGTGCCTACTACTTTTTCAAAAAAAAACCCAAAAGTCTTTCTTGTCATCTAAGAGTAGGAGTGCTGTAAAATATACACTTACCAATAAAGCTTTAATGAGATCTTCATCAGTAGGAACAACAATCATGCTGACAGGCTTGTGTAGTCTTCCACTTACATACAATGTCTCCCAGTCCAACAGGTCTGTTATCAAACGAGCAGTACTAATAACACCATACTTAACCAATCGTCCATGCATGGGCACCAATGTGTTGAAATAAACTCCTGCACCATAGCTGGTTTGGGGATTTAAAAAGAGAAATAAGAAGACATCAAAATACAACGTACATGATGTGTTTCCAAAAAACACGTCAGACCTAGCATTTCTATGATTTGAACCCAGTAACACATGATCCTATGTCCGTAAATCTAACCGCAAGACCACAGACGTCACATAATGTATACCCTTTCTCTTTCTTTATCAGTTTCCATTCTACCTTTCAGTGTATGGGTTCAAATGTCCGAGATGATCTTTATCCAGGATGCCCTGTCCTGGCATTTTCTGTTTCCATCCACAAATGTTAAATTTCTATTCTTCAATGCCTCTTTTATATCTTCTTCCCATTTTCTCTGAGGTCTGGCTTTTGGTTTTTTACCTTGGGCTTTAGCTGTATACTGATTTAGCTATTCTATTGTCATTCATTCTGTTTACATGCCCAAACCATCTCAATTGATTTATTTCTATCTTAGTTTTTATGCATTTAGTTTTCATCTGCTTCTTAGACATTTCATTTCAGCTGCCTGTACTCTACTGTATAAATTAATATAAGGTCCAGGTTTCACTGCCATAGAGGAGAGTAGGACTAGGACAATAAACTGTGTTGTATACTGCCATGTTGGTTTTTGTTGACAATTCTTGTTTACCTACAAATGCCTTTCGTACATGGTTATATATTGCACATGCCTTTTGGATTCTTTGGCTGATTTCTTCTCTTAGTTTTCTCTCAGAGTTAATCAATATCATTACTCCTAGGTAATAGTAGCTGTGAACTTGTTCTAAATTCTCCTGCCCAATTTCAGATTTTGGGTTTTGCTTCCCTAGTTACTGCTCCATAGTTGATCCTTTCTTAGCATTGTTCTGGTTTTCTTTGCATTTACTCTCATTCCTCTTTCATTTAGTTCATTGTTCATAATGTTGATATTCGACTGAAGGTCCCTTTCTGATTTCCAAACAGAACTAAATCATTGGCAAATGAAAGCATTGATACATTTACTGGTTTTAGCTTCCACATACCTACATTCTTTTCTTCATTTTTGAGGATGCCTTTGCGACTGAATCCATAAATGTGATAAAAAAAAGAGGATTTAGGATACAACCCTGACTTACTCCTATATCTACATCAAATGTTTCCAGCATGTTTCCAGCTACTCTCACTGCACATGTTGGTTTATTGTAAAAACGTTTAATGGCTTCTATTACATTTTGCTCTACATTGTGTTCTTTTAATTTTAAGGAATGCCATAGTTCGTCCCTCCTCATAGTGTCAAATGCCTTTTCTAAGATCTATAAAACACAGGTGCAAGTCAATGTTTCTCTCAAGAAATTTTTCTATTATTTGTCTAATTGTAAATATGTTATCTTGTACACTTCTTCCTGGTTTAAATCCACTGTGATGTTCTTCAATCTGATCCTCTACTCTTTTCCTTAGTCTCATTTCCAGTATCCTGGCATACACTTTTCCTGGAACGCTAAGTAGTGATATCCCTCTATAGTTTAAGCATTCCATAGTTGATCCTTTCTTATGTATTGGTACTACTGTTCCCTTTTTCCAGTTGTCTGGCACCTGTTTGGACTTCCATGCTTGTTGGCATATTGCATGTAGTAGTTTGTCTGCCTCTCTCCCTCAGTTTTTAACCATTTCTGGATAAACTTGATCTGCTCCTGGGGCCTTTCCTAATTTCACTTTTCTTATAGCTGTTTGAATTTCTTCCATTGAGATATCTACATCTTCAGCTGTCTCCTCTGGATTACTTGTTACTCTTACTAATTGATCTTTATTGTTTCATATGTTCTGGGGGAATTATGTAATTGGTGAAAATACTTTCTCCACGTTTCCATGATTTCGCTGTCTTCTTTCATTATTTCTCCTTTGGCATTCTTAATTTGTCGTATTGGGCATGCTTTGATCATTCTCATGCTCTTCATTGCCCCCAGAACAGCTTTTGATTTCCTTGATAGCTTTCTTGAAGTCTTTGTCCAAACTCTTCCCATTGTTCCTGTTTTGCTTTCCTCACTTCCTCTTTGGCGATAGTTCTTTTATTCACGTAATCTATCCTATCCTCTGGTCTCTTTGTTTGCAAGTATTTCTTCTAGGCATCCTTCTTTTCTTTGATCTTAGTTTTGACATTCTCATTCCACCATGCTGTTCTTTTCCCATCTCCTTTAATTTGTTTCCTACCACAGACCTCTTCAGTACAACTGAGGAGTGTTTCTTTATAACATTTGCCATGTTTCTTCTATTGTGTTATCATTCAGATCCATCTGCCTTTCACTGATAAATCTTTTTATCCTAGATTGGTATATATCTCTTTTACTATTGGTTTATTTAGTTCCTCTATTTTGAGTTTAGTAGCTTTCTTCTCTTTCCTTTTCTGTTTGTTTTCTTCAGTCAGTAATCTCATTTTGGCAATCACTAGGTGATGATCACTAAATATTTCTGCTCCTCTGTTTACTCTTGCATCCAATGTACTGTAAAAAAGGAGCTGCTAACTATTATGTAGTCTATCATTGACTTTTCACACCTGTCTTCATTTACTCTTGTATATTTGTGGATATCTTTATGAGGAAAAAAGGTGTTGGCTATTTTCATGTTATTCTTTAGGCAAAAATCTATATTAGTCTCTCTCCATTTGGTGAAGTTGTTGTCTCTCCTTCTTTACCTATTACTCCTCCTGATGTTTCTATATTGTTGCCTACTCTAGCGTTTAAATCTCCTAAAACCATTAGTTCCTGTTTGTGTTTAAGATTCTCTGCAGCTATTTGTAAATCGTTTTCGAAGATATCTTTTTCTTCTTTAGTGGCGTCTTTGTTTGGTCCATAAGCTATTAATAATTTAATTTCTCTTCCTTTTGGTTTAATATTTACCTCTAATAGCCGTGGGCTTATAAATCTCCAGCATTTTCTAGTAGCTTTTCATGCCTTTTATGTACTAGGAGACCTACTCCTGCTCTAGCTCTATCTTTGACATCTACTCCTGAGAAGATTAAAATATGATTTGGTCCTACATTTTCTATTCCTTGTCCTTTTTCTTTGTTTCTGTAATAGCCAAAATGTCTACTTTGAATTTTTCCATTTCTTCAACTAATTCTAACTCTTTTCCATTTATTGCCCTAACATTCCATATTCCAAAAATCACAGTCCATGTTCGTTTCCATGTTTCGTCGTTGAAAGGTCAAGCCAGGTATATTATATTTATTTCTCTGCATCAGTGAGGTTTTGGATAAGCAGGGATTAGCCCACTGTACCCTAGATAGATGATGCGGCTGCCACCTTGAGGCCCCCTACCAGGCCTTGTTATTTTCTGTCATGGTTAACTCCTTTAGCCTTTGGTCAGTCAAAACCGACCTGCAAGGCAGCAGGTTGTTTTCTGTCAGGTTAACTCCCTTAGCCTTTGGTCGACCAAGACCGACCTGCAAGGCAGCAGGAGACTCGTTGAGGGCGGGATCATCTACTCCCCGTACAGGTGTTTACCTGTCTACTGCCCTGTTAATGTGTACTCAACTTTCTAAAATCCTACATACCCATCCTGAATTCTTGTAATAAACTTTGGACCACATCGTCTCATGAAGGAATAATGATGGGGATGTCTTTCAGGTTCAATCTGTGCCACCTTCTTGGTTTATCAACAACAAAAACAAAGTCAAGCATATTGTTTGACATTTGTTTACTATTGCTTTGCTGCACAGCACCCGATCCGTAGGCAAAAGCCATCTGAATGCCATCCGGGAAAGCATCTATTATATCATTGTACAATACTTTTTGTGGATTTGTATTTACTAAAGCTATTGCTGCTCTATCTTCTGAATTCTTCAGAGCATGGTTGATCATCAAAGTCCTTCTGGGTCCTCTCAAATCATGAAAGCCTTTGTTTTCATAATGATAAAACGAAAAACATGATATTGGTCGATGAGGTATTAAGGAACCATGAGAAATACAGCAAGTTGGAAATAAACAGTAAATGTTCTTCTTCGTCTACGGTAGCACTGAGTCTTTTTGAGAAATTTTTTGTACCCATAAAACATTTTCTAAGTAAGTATGTATGACACATTTTCAAGATCAGAATAATTTTTAAGATCGTTTCGTAAAACAGCAAGTCAAATGTATATATTTTTTTAGTTTGACTTTTCCTTTTCAAAAGTTAATTATTTTCTGCTTTTAACTTTTCAAATTTCTCTGGGATTGGGCTGTTTATCCGACGCCTCCTTTTCAAATACTCCTGCCTGAGATACTGAACTCGTCTTCAACATTTCTTCTATGCTAAGCCTCTGCGTAACAAATATTCAATCTTGATTGAATCTGTGCGAGGAATGGCTGCATTTTTCTTGAACTCTCTTTTGATATATTCTTGAAAGCCTGGGTGTTTTTTTGTGGTTTGTAAAAATTGTTTGAACAAACTAGAGGATTTGTATTTGGATTTACAAATTTAAGCACCATTATCACCCAAAATTAGACAAATTAGGAGTGTCCTGGGTGAAAAGACATCACACGATGATTTGAAATTAGCCAAACAGCAAATTTGTTGAATGCCTGAGGAAAAGCAAAGGAAAATAGGATTACTAGCTAAATTTTTGCCAGGAATTTGAAGAATGTGAAAATTTTATTGTATATTTCATATCAGCAACAATAGTGACAAAGGTAACAAGAACAAGTGAAAAAATCACAAGCTTATTCCTTTTTAGATGTAACGTCCGACTTAAAGAGTATTGTAGATTAATATTAATAAAGCCTCTCATTATAAATAAACTGTTAAATTAATGGAATCTATGATGCAGGAAATATAAGAATACATTAGGTGACAAGAGAAATTACCTTTACACTTCCACTATAGGGTAACTTAATAATATGATCATTATTTATTTTTGGCTTTTGAGGGTGAGGACAGGTATTTTTCTTTTCTCTGCCATTTCTAGATGAGGAGTGTAGATCTTAAGTCATAAAATGATTACAAGAATGAGACGACAGTGACCAGCATATAGTGAATATAAATTGGTAAATCAAGATACAGAGATATGGACGCCATGAGATGAGAATGCAGCATGGCATGGGTCAGCAATGGAACAACTACTACAATACATACATAGCTAATGACCTATCTTGCAGGTAACTATCAGCAGAACATTTTCTGAAAAGAAATCTTTAGATCAGATCTAGTTGAATTTGATTTCAGCCACATCCACAACTAAGGGGATCTTTGGCAGGAATTTATATTTTACGCGAACTGCCCTGTAAACAGCCAAGGGATCCTTTAGAAGAAACCTTTACAACTGTCCTCAAAATGTAAATGAGAAGTGCTACAAGGCTGGGAACCACACCAACAGACCGACTATACAAGAAATTGAGAAAGTACAAAAGAATACAGCCTGCTTTGTAACAAATTATACACTAAAGGAAAACCAAAACCAACATGAACCAATTGCAAAGATACCTTTAGAAGAATATAAAACCAGAAACCAAGTTAATATTTTCATTAAGGCTATAAATAGCCAACTGTTTATTCCATTATAATCAGCTTAATCTTAATTCAAGAACAACCAGATCAGGCTGTCAACAAATGACATGGTTCCATCTTCAAGCATTGATTGTCACCTGCACTCATTTTGCCCTAGTACAGTAAGGCTGTGGAATGGACTACCAACAGAAACAAAACTCAGCAATAGTACTGAAGATTAACAAAAACAAAATTAAATACATCTCTTTAAAGCCAAAATTAATATTTTGGGTTGAATTAAAATAAATGCAAGCTGACGGTAATACTCAAGAATTGAGTTGCTCAGTTATTATAATGAAGATAAGAAAGGTGTTGTGATCTGCATATTGGACCTCCTTTTATCGTCCGTCTCCAATGGAACTAGGTGTTTATCCATTATTTGGACAAGGGGGTAGTTTTTACCCGAAATAACTTGAAGATAATTTCAACTGCCTGGGCTTGAACCCACGACCTTTTGATTGAGAGGTCAACATCTTGCGAGCTGGACTCTAGTTCTATGAAATTCCACAGGTATGTGTGTGTGTTTGAAAAGGAGGTGTCTACAATAGGTTTCCACTTTGATGCAACTGCAACCCTTAAAATAATACCCCATTGTTGGTTAGGCTTAAAATTGTATACACACGGTTTTCTCTGCTGACTAAAGGTCACATACATCCCATAGTCTGATTTAAATGCAGCTAGGTCATGATTTCTTCAGTGAAATAGATGCTTCTGGGGTTTTTTCATTGCTTTATAATAAATGTATCTCTGTATCTTGTATTTTGTATAATCCTTACTGGACTTTAATACAACGGATGAGAAAGTCTTGGCAACCAGGCAAGGACTGATCTATGGTACCTGAGAATGACACTCAAGAGTAAGTAATGCGCAAGGCAAGTGGACATTCTTCAACGCATTACAATATATATGCATAATAGTATAATATAAGGGTAAGATAAGTTTTGATAAAGAGTTATTGCTTTTTTAAATTCCATTAAGGTCATTTAGATTTAGCCTATGATGAATGAATAGATCTGATATTGTTATTATTCTAGGTCTAGATCTAGATCTAGTAGCCTATAAAGATTCTAGACCAAAAAGCACCAGGAGGCCACAGGGTCGTTCCGTGACAGTGACAAAGGGGATCCTAGTCAGAACTATGATAAATTAAGATCAGTCTGGTTTCAATAATCCATCAATTCACTTTTCAATTTACCCTTTTTTTTAACATGAGGTTTCTAGATTTAACGCTTATGAAACAAATGCTAAAATATTGCGGACAACAAAACTTTGACAAGAAACGCATCGTTCACCTCTTAGTCTTCCACTGCGAAAACAATCGAGAGTTATGGAACTTGACTATACTGTATACTTCTTTTTATGGTATCTGAAATTTGGATTTCTACTATTTATCTGTGCAAACAATGTGTTAGTGTTATAATCTATCTTTCTATCTAACTACTATTTACACCTGACAGAAATGACGACGTTAAAAACTATCTACGCTGATCTTATTCGTCTATGCCCACGCATCTAAATAGCCATTCCTTTGAAGGAATCTCTAACACCTGTCTCTGTACTCGTCTGTTTGTTTCTAAATTTTCTCTATCTAAATAGTTCGAGAATCCTCTCTCTATCTCTCCCTAATCTAATCTGTCTAAGAAATCTCTACATCTCTATCAATCTCTAATCTATCTATCCCTCCCCACCAA
>JAXRKP010000194.1:312500-355000 GCA_037039925.1 Doris montereyensis | reverse complement strand
TGCAGCACTAAAAAAATATTTTGTTCGACAAAATGTCCTTTCATTCCAGACTGATTTTAAAAAAAGCATTTGTCGTTTATACAGAATGATGAGTATACCAATGCAGGCGTTGGGTCCACCTTAAACATGCAAGGCTGTGTAGAGTGTGAAGCGTGTGCAATGGATGGAGCCTCTCATCTCTTTGGAGCTGTAGGCGTTTTTATCAAGTGTGTTTTTCTCAGTTACCCGTTATTCAAAAACATACTATTGATTTGTACATGTATATTTTCGGGTTATTTTTTTTTCCGTTTTTGTCATGCTCTGAGATTACAGTATAGTATGTATACACTGCCATCTTGTTGTTTTTCAAGCAAATCCATTCAAATTACTATTTTACATTAACATGAAAAAGAAACCTCATAAATATTGTTAATGATTTTATCACAACTATTTGTTTGGTTTATCAAAACAATGGTTCAAAATTTTAGAAATGAAATTGTAAATAACGATCATGAATTGTAATCCTTCATTACTCTTCCTTTACACATTTATTCTCCATTTAATTTGACAGACGTGAAAAATCCAATTTGCATTGCCAACAAACTTGTGAAAGAACAGATGAAAGGGCCCATGCCTCTTGGGCGGGAAATCAGACCAAAGGTCATTACTTGAACATGTTTGATTGTTCTATATTACTCATATAGCATAAATATGAAACATTAAATTAGGTAAATTAGGTATGACTGAGTTTCAATTTAAAACTTTTCCCTCTCCCCTATATCCTGCTGTGTTTTGTTTGCAAAGGTTTGTTAATACTGTTTTTAGGATGATAATCATTTGCTAGATTATAAAATGTATCCATGGGTTATTCAAATATTTAGTAACATAAACATTGCAATTGTGACTGAACTTTTTAATTTGGTATTTATCTTTACAGTATACTTGTTGGTGAAGGCGCAAGATTATTTTGTTCTGAACATGGGATTGACCAAAATCCCACAATCTGACCACACTTTATGTCTGTTTGTAATCACACTGTCTCTTTTCTAGTTTTCGGGAAGAGAGAATTTTCTACATAATTTAGGTTCACCAGAATTGAACTTTGTCTCCCTTTGTGTAACCTGATCATTTTGCTCTACTTTTAGGAATATTTCTAAACATTCTTTCTTTCATATCAGTTCCCATTCTCGATTGTGTAGGTTCCAGATGCCTGAGATCTTTCTTCAGGATACCTGTCCTGGCATTTTCTGTTTCCTTCCAAAAACCGTTAAATTTCTATGCTTCAATGCCTCTTTTATATCTTCTTCCCACTTTCTCCAAGGTCTGCCTTTGGTCTTTTACCTGCTTGGCCTGTGGCACTGTATACTCATTTATCTATTCTATTGTCATTCATTCTGTTTACATGCCCAAACCATCTCAATTGATTTATTTCTATCTTAGTTTTTATGCCATCTGCTTTGGTTTGATCTCTTATTGTTGTGTTTCTGATTTTATCTCTTTTAGTTTTCCCTATAACTCTTCTTAGATATTTTATTTCAGCTACCTGTACTCTACTGTATTCTCTGTCTAAGGTCCAGGTTTCACTGTCATAGAGGAGAGTAGGACAATAAACTGTGTTGTATACTACCATTTTGGTTTTTTGTTGACAATTCTTGCTTACCTACAAATGCCTTTCCTAAATGGTTATATTGCACTTGCCTTTGGATTCTCTGGCCTAATTTCTTCTCTTAGTTTTCCCTCTGAGTTAATCATTACCCCTAGGTGTTGTAGTTGTGAACTTGTTCTAAATTCTCCCCTGTCCAATTTACGATTTTGTGTTTTAGCTTCCTAGTTACTAGCATTATTTTGGTTTTCTTTGCATTTACTCTCATTCCTTTTTTATTTAGTTCATTGTTCATAATGTTGATATTGAAAGCTAGGTCACTTTCTGATTTTCCAAACAGAACTAAATCATCAGCAAATGAAAAGCATTGATACATTTACTGGTTTGAGCTTCCACATACCTACATTCATTTTTCTTCCTTTTTCCAAAAATCAATCCGTTTTCTTTTCCAGAGTCGTCTTCAAAGTTCAAGCCGGGGTATATCATTGTATATTACTTTGAATCAGGTTGTTTTGGATAAGCAGAGTTGGCCCACTGTACCCTAGGTAGATGATGGGGCTGCCACCATGAGGCCCCCTACCAGGCCTTGTTATTTCTGTCAGGGTTAACTCCCATAGCCTTTAGTCATTCAAGACCAGCATGCAAGGCAGCAGGTTGTTATTTTTGTCAGGTTAACTTCTTAGCCTTTGAGTTTGTCCAAGAACCGGCCTACCAAGGCAGCAAGTTGTTTCTGTCAGGGTTAACTCGCTTAGCCTTTGGTCAGCCAAGATGCTTGCAAGGCAGCAGGAGACTCATGGAGGCAGACCATCTGGCCTCCCATTGATGCTACTAATGCTCCTTTGACCCCTAAACATTCAGTATAAAATAGTCACTGATAAGTGAAAGTCACTTAATATGTACATACATAAGAAAATGAAAAAATGTGTTTACGTGCTTTTCTTTATCTTTTAAAACAATTTATTTAGTTTATTGTTAGGAGATTGACCGAATTAAACAACATATTTCTAAAACACGTTACAGAACACTTGCAACATATTGTTTCTCTGTCTTCCTTGCATACTCGAATAATTGTTCGCTCATGAGAATTCTTCTTTTTTCAACTCAAGCCTCAACCCTAAGATCTTACATCCGATATAAAAAGAAAGTGTCAAGTCGCAGAGGAAAAACTTCATGCAGGAAAAGAATAGAGTTAGAAGCTGCTGAGAAAGAGGTCACTTACAAAGATGTTGAGATATTATAAAATTTCTTTTGTATAAAAGAGATGTTGTATATTGATTGAGAAAATATATAGGAGTTTGTTCATAAAATGTTTATGCAGTATGTTTTATTTTTTGCCTCATGACATAATCGTGAGTATTTTATAAAATTATCATTTACAAGAAGAAAACAAGAAATGAAAACAAAAACCATGATAATCATCATCAATACAAGGCATTTACTATTAGTGATTAAAAAAAAGTATACTCATACCTACAAAGAGCTGGAATATTATATCTTGTGTGAGGCATATAAATGAGAGAGTAAATATAAACATGAAATTTAAACATAAATCATGAACATCATCACCATCAATAAAAGTTTAATACTATTATCAGATAGAATTTCAGCAAATATGGTATTATTTGCCAGTTTTAGATAACAAAGATGCATGAATGGTTTGGGCAAAAAGCTTTTATTTATATGAAATGTTTTGGACATTTACTGTTTCTTTGCCAGCCACCAGATAACAGTCATCCAGTCACTGACACAGTTGGTGCCATCTGCATTGACCAGGATGGAAATGTGGCAGCAGGATCATCTAGCGGAGGAATTTGGCTCAAACATCCTGGCAGAGTTGGCCCTGTAAATATACACCCGTTTTAGATTAAGGCTAAAAACAATTTCCGATGGTGTAAGAATGTTTATATTATAGAGAGAGACTCATCAACCAAAACTATTTTCAGGGTCTTTATGTAAGAATGTTTATACTATAGAGAGAAACTCATCATCCAAAACTATTTTCAGGGCCTTTATGTAAGAATGTTTATATTATAGAGAGAGACTCATCATCCAAAACTATTTTCAGGGTCTTTATGTAAGAATGTTTATACTATAGAGAGAAACTCATCATCCAAAACTATTTTCAGGGCCTTTATGTAAGAATGTTTATATTATAGAGAGAGACTCATCATCAAAAACTGTTTTCAGGGTCTTTATCATGAGGTCAATTCGGTCTTTTTAATTTTTGTTCTCTGAATTTTAAAAGCATTTATGAATTTAAAGTAAGCTGGTTATTATAAAGCAAGCTGGTTATTAGCCAAGCAAGCTGGTTATTAGCCAATTGCACACTAGATAGGTGGTGGGGTTGCCACCATAAGGGGTGTGACCAGGTCATGTCTGTACTATTTCAATTCAATTCAATCATATTTTATTTATCCATAAAAGAAAATATCAGTGTTATCACATTTTCCATTAAAATATAAAAGAAAATAATGACTTGTCTTCTTTAAAAATCTCTCAGATTGCCATGTATGGAACAGGTTGTTGGGCGCAAAATCAATCTATGAATACAAAGCCAGGAGTTGCCATAGTCACATCTGGTAAGAAAAACTCTTTTCTTCTAAATTATTCATTTATTTATGGGGGTTATTTTCTTGTCAGTGTAATGATGTACCAGTATTTTAAATTACTTGTTAATAGTGTTAAGCATGAAAGTTTACATTTTAAGTGGTAATAACATTTTTTAAAATTTGTCCAAACTGCTCGGCAATGGGGGAAAAATGTGACCAGCGTGAAATGCATGTTATTTATTCTCTCTTCTTATTTTTTCTGTGACAGGATGTGGAGAACACCTAATGTCAACACTTTTAGCAAAGACGTTATCCGATGGTATAAGATTATCCCAAAATCTTTCACAGGAACTACCAGAAGTATTTCAGTCTAGTTTTCTAGGTATGAGCTATGAACTCTCTTTATAAGATAATATAATGTCTTTGAAGTGAAATATTTTGTATGCATAAAAACTAAACTTTCTTTTTGTAAACCATAATGTTCAGAAAGTTGATGCTCACCTTGGATTTATAAAATCCTTTACGCTAATAAATAAGTGGCATTATATTCCTCTTTGTATGTTTTGATTTTTCTCTTGTTTACTTTCTTCAGAATCAGAATTTTTAGCCAGGATACTGAAAGACTTGGTGGAGCTCTTGTATTTAAGGCATTGAAAAGCATGATGGGCATGAACGTAAGCACATTTTTAATTCATTCATCACAGGGCGTGCCCCTATCTAGGCCTTGCTTTCCACATAGAAAGTCGTTCCTCAGTTGCTCTGATAGTGGTGATAATTTCCTGTTGGTTTTCAGCCATATTGTAACATCATCCACGATCTTTTGTTTTGTCACCCCCAGCTTTTTTATATTCAACTTTTCTGTTTGTTTACACTGGAGGGCACTCGATGGTCTAGAGGAAGGTGTCAGCTTCTTTACCAAAAGGTCGCAGGTTCGTGCCTGAGAGGAGAGCATTTTCTACACTTTTTTGTTGTTGAGTAAAATCCACCCCCTTCCCTGATCTAGGTAGGTAGATTGACACCTAGTCTCATTGGAGACCTGGGCAAAATTAATAATCTACCAAAATCCTCAGAATCACCTTGCAAGTTTGTGCAGGTGGGTGATATTAAATCAAATCAGTTGTGCACTTTTCTAGTCCAACTCATCTCATGACGGGACCAATGCACTTCTTCCCTAATTTTATTGATGAGTGTCCTCCCCTTGCTGGCTTCTCTCATCACGTCCTCATTTCTTCTTTGCTGTCCATGGCCTTTTAGTATTCATGTGATAACCATTATGTCTGTTTTATTCACATTCAGGCCGAGTTCCATTTTCTCCTTTTTCGACTTATGACATCCATAAAAGATCTGTAGATCTTTCTCATTGTCAAATATCAGTACTGTGTCATCTGCATAGCGTAAAATGTTCATAATGTAACCTTTGTAATTTACACTGGTTCCTGATAGTTCTACTATGCGTCTTATTATCATTTCACTGTATATAGAGAGCAGGCCTGGTGAAAGGACACAGCTTTGTCTCACCCCCTCTCTTTAGGTGCTGATTCATTTACTGTGCTATTGTTATACATGTACAATTATTGTTGTTATATATCATTAATGTTATTATTATTAGTAGTAGTAGTACTTTTAAAAAATATTATTTTTATTATTTTTATCATTATCTTCATCATCCTTATTTTATTTTAACACTTGTTATTTTTATGTCACAGTCTATGGTTTGTCATAAAGGATAAGACAGGCAAAGGCCTCATTGTTTCCTACCCCAAATAAAGATCAATCAATCAATCAATCATAAGTTAATTCTCTCTTACAGCTGCTGTGTTGGGTCTTACCATCCATGTTAAGTTCTTCATCAAGTATGTCAACAATTTCAGCTTTTCTAGCATTTTCAAAAGCCTTTGTTGTGTTTAGCAATGTTAATTTTTTTGGTGACAGTGTGCCACATTATTATAGATACATTTTCATATTAGCAAGTGTTGCAGTAAGTCTCCTGATTTGAAACTCATATCTACTAATAAAACATCTGTAAGATTTTGAATCTTTGTGCCTTTAGCTGCAATTTAAATGTTTGTCAAGGAAGGAGTAAATGATGATCTCCTAATGCTAATTTTACATGAGTTGTTTTTGGAAATTTCTTGTTTTGTTTTTGATTGAGTCAGATATTGTAATGTCACATCAATGTAACTACAGAATATTTCTTTTCTTCTTATTTAAAAAAAACAAGCTTAAGGATTAATAAATTGGAAGGATGAGAATAAAGGTTATAACTATCAATACTATCAACACTTCTTTCATGTGCAAAACCATTTTTATTTTTCAAAGTCTTTTCCAAAGATGTCACTTTAGTAGTATTCTTTAGCGAGGCATCAGGTGTTTATTTAGTATTACAAAATACTCTGCACCATTTTACTTTTCCAGTGGAATTTTGTTGGATTCATTCTACCTCTTCTATGTGCTTTGCATTCATGACAGGAAATCAAAAAATCACCAAAGGTTTGTTTTGTTTACTTGTTTCTTGCAACAATTATGATTAAAAACGTAATCAAGAATCCTTTTACATTACATCATGTTTACAATATTCTTTGAAAGTACTTATAAGTATTATACCTGCCAGTGCCTGAGTTGAGTCTTTTTTTAGTTGGTTGGGGGAGGAACAGGATTTTTTTTTTCGAATTTAAAATTGACAATTTTAACCATTACTATTGAACTGAGCATATCTAAATTACCTGGGGGGGTGTGAAGATGTGTCCAATTTGTAGAAAAAAGTACATTCCTCAGAGAGAGAGAGAGAAAATGAAATTATGTATACTAGAAAATTTTAATTTTAAAGAGAAATATCAGGCATTGAATGTGTATCACATGTTTTGGTCACAACATCAATCATTTTCCATGGTTGGTCGGAGAACATAGGGAAGTTCTATTGCTGGAGCACATTCATACTATCGATAGCCATCCATAGATATCTTTTAATTTCCATCGTTTGAATTGCAGGTTTGCTTTAATTTCTAGCTCAGCAAACCATGTAATCAGGTAACCAAAAATTGTGTCAAGCAAATTTCGGCTCTTATGTTCTGTGGTTTAAAAAGAGTTGGTTGTGGGTTTGTTTTTAGATCATACATTGCTACCATCACAACAACAAAGGAGACATTTAGTTTGTATTGAAAGTGGACTCCTTATGATGTGATTTTATGATGGATTTACATTTATTTGTAAATTGTCGTCTTCGTGGTAATAGTTCAATAATAAAAGTCACATTTTAAGGGGAAATCCTCAGATTTAAACTCTTTAAAATTTTTATTTAACTATGATATTTCTCAATTCACTCAGGCTGTGATGTCTCGTCTGGATGACAGCTGTGTTCCAGGTCAATCTTTCACAGTGGGAGGTCACATATTGACTATCTGACGAAAGTTGACAAAGAGCCGTCTAAAAGTGGGCAAACTGGCTAAATTAGGATAGAATTGGCTTAATTCCCAATGTCGCCCTAGCAAGTTCAAAGTCTTTTAAAATTATATTATAATATCTTTATGCATTTTTTGCTATACAATGTGAATCGTGAATTAATTCAAATACAAGTTCTTATCTAATTCACAGTACAGAACTATGTGCATAAAAATAAAGTATTAGAAACAAGATCTGTCATTCACAGTTCGTTAGGTATGCTGACAGAAGTTGGATTAGTGGGATCATTCCATTGCAAAAGTGATAGATGACAATATCCGACAACTCCACTAGAGGACACGACAAATACTTGAGGTTTCTGGTATAACCTTCCCAGAGAAAAAATGGGCAACGTCTCCACAATTACACAGGCATCACACAGTGTGATGTCAGAAGGAAGAACAGAAAACGAAGTGACAGGAAGATGGAGGAGACGAAATCAAAGGGATTTGATTCAATTCGATTTTACTCACATCCACAACTAAGGTGATCTCTGGAGTTTTGGTAGGACTTTTAATTTTGCCCAGACTACCCTGTTAACAGCCAAGGTATCTTAACGTAAACAGAGTGTCATGATGTGCACACAGGACCTCCTTTTTATCGTCCGTCTCCAATAGGACTAGGTGTCAATCCACCTACCTGGACCAGGGGGTAAATTCGACTAAAATATACCCAAGAAAATGTTTTAACCGTCAGGGCTTGAGCCCACGATCTTTTGGTTGAGATGCCGACACATTGCCTTTGGACTACCAAGTCTCCTGGAAAAGACAAAGAAGGGTATAAAGGGAAAAGGAAAAGAAGGAGAACAGAGAATGGTGGTGCAAGAGAAAGAAGAGAGAGATCTGTGTTATTTCATGTTTTTTTGGTTTACAATTTAACAACTACCAGTACTTTACTTTAGTCTTTAGAATGTAGTAAAGGGAAAGCAATAATCAGTTGTGCGCCAAAACAGACTTGTACGGCTAGAGTTCAACTTTTTAAAAGATCTAAACAAGTCCACTCCTTGACTTACAAGGTTAGAGTTTCAAGATGGGAAGAAAAATGGTAATCTTAGTTTAAATCATGTGCGTAAAATGAGTATTTGTATCACTTCAAAGCCTCCAATATTCATAAAGACATGGAAGAGTTATTGTTTTGTTTAATTGAAATTTACCCCGTTGACCATTGCGGTGATCTCAGGGTGAATTAAGGGACAACAGCAAGACAAAAGAGGAAAGAGTACAGGAAAAGAAGTAGGACCTACCAGCAGCTTCCATCCACGGCACAAAAGAAGCATGTGTTTGATCATTTAAAGGACAAATCTCATATCCCATATATCATGAACTTGAGCATTTAGACAATTTCACCGACGATATATGAAAACTACACAAATAATTTAAACAATAACAAAGGTAACAATAAGACAAAAGCATAACAACTTAATAAGCCCAAGGCTAAGAAACTTTGTAACAGTAAATAGCAACATGGTTTCAGAAGAAGAAAAAAGTTGATTGTATCAATGAGACATGTGATATGTGTATTTTTAAAAAATTCTTTAACTTGTGGTCACTTCAATTCCTGAAAACTAGTTAAAAATTATTTTTTACCCCTTTTGCAGACAAAGATAATTATATGTATGTTTTGATTTTAGGTCTGTATGAAGACATTTCAAATTGAAATGATAAATTGAAGGCTTTTTGTTTGTTTTTGAATCGATGATAGAATCTGCTTTTTTAAATATGTATACATTGTTTTTCAAATAAAATATTGGGTCCCAAAAATAAGCCTTTCTTCTATGGGGATTTTATGTTGTTCCTTTGTTGCAAACGTTGTAGATAAGCCTTTGTGTTGTGAGTTTGTAATCATGACGACACTGATTTAAGACCCATGGCTGGCCCAAATGTTTTTGACAAAGGTGTACTCTACTCTTAGGAAAGGTTCTTCACTCTGCTTCTCTCCTTGAATCAGGTGTGAATCAATGAGTACCCAACTATAGAAAGAAAAATATCTTTTCAGAGTGTTAGTACAAGCGTCTGACAGGCTGCTGTACTGTAACCTCCCGGGGAGTTGATAAAGACTGAAAAGGCCTGCTGAGGGATAAATGATATACAGTCAGTGAGCTTGCACTTGTGCAGGGATACAGACTATAGATCCATCTTTATCTATTTGTGTAATAAGAAAGTCTGTTTTGGGATTTTTTGTGAGACCATTACACCATTGCCATGTTTTAAAACAATTGATGGTGATATAGTGATAAGACTTGTATATATATTACCTTTGTACAAGTACAGTTTCACATTAGCCTTAGGACTGGGTGACTATTTCAGTCCAAGCCGTCTACTTATCAAGGAAAATACAGAATGACATCTAAAGCTAAAATACTTCACATTTGTATCCTGATTCAGTGATTGTGATGTGTGACAGTTGACAGTGTCCTTCTCCACCTGTTTTAGAGGACTATTGGAATTTTCTGATGCTCACTGATATACTGATGGGGACGTAAAAAAAACTGAACGCCTAAAGGAAAAAAATTGCTCATACCTGCATGTAGTAGTAGAACCAGGAGAACAGTATTTTGTTTGATTTGTTTTACCCCACACACACAACTAAGGCGATCTCAGCGTTTTGGCAGGATTTTTAATTTTGCTGTGCTGCCCTGTAAACAGCCAAGGGATCTTTAACGTGTAGAAAGCCAAGGAGCTTCCTTTATATCGTCCGTCTCTAATGGGACTAGATGTCAATCCACCTAACTGGACCAGGGGGTAGATTTTGCTCAAAACAACTCGAGAAAATTGTTCAACCGTTGGTGGGGATCGAACCCACTACCTCTGGACTACCAAGTTCCCCTAGAGGAACAGTAACACAGGAAAATACCAGAGGCCTAATAAGTGAGATGAACAAAATCGGACTGAAATTGTAACTGTTGTCTTGTTTATAAATCTTAGCCTCTCATTTCCTATTTGTTACTTTTCTTCTTGACTACCTGTTAACCTCCATCAGTATTCTATCTTCTTTATCCATCTTCTAGACCTAGCCAGCCAAATCTTAATGAACCAGTAGTCTTGCTGTACAGAAGTATAACTCTTAAACTATTCTACCAATATTAGATCTATGCATGTAACTATGAATGCTGAAATGGAAAAGTAAAAATTATACTATGTTTAAAAGTTTACGCCTAAGTCAATCCTGCAGATTGACTCAAACATGGTTGCTTAGGTCTAATTCCAATGGTAATAATTTCACACATAAAATTGCATACTATTACTATACTATAATATGATACTCAATACTTTATCAATATCAGCAAATGCAAGGAGCTGTCTGAAAAGTGACCAAAGTAGCCAAATTTCTGGTGATATACCATTTATCAGCAAAACGCTTTTGTTGGTTGATGAAGGAAGCGCAATATAAGGATTCTGCTGTCACTTCCAAATCCTTTATTTAGGCCTTTTTTCCTTAATTGTAATTAATCATTTTGAAACCTAAAAGTAAACTTTCAAAATGAACACTTTTCTTGATTTTTGTACATTCAATGAAGAAAGTTTTTACCTTAGCTCTGCATTTCATGTTCAACACAGATGGGAATATGAGTCGATACCTGCTCATACTCATATGCATTGAAAGACACTGTCTACTATCTGGATGTGAGAGGTATTGAATTGAATGAAGTTGTCAGCAGGGGGATGATGGATGTAAAGTTAGAGAGGCTGAACCTGTGCAAAGTCCCTGAACAACAACTCTCACCAAGAAAAGAGTTCACTGTTTTATTAAATTTTACCCCATCTATCATATGCAGTGATTTCAAAGTGAAATAAGAGGCAACAGCAAGATGAAAGATAAATAAAAGTAAGATGGAAGGAAAGAAATAGAACCTACCACCAGTAGTATCTGCCAAACGCCCACCCAAGAAAAGAAAGAAACAATGAAGAAAGGAATATGGTACAATATCATTAATTGTACCGGTACA
This sequence comes from Doris montereyensis, assembly GCA_037039925.1. Lineage (NCBI taxonomy): Eukaryota > Metazoa > Mollusca > Gastropoda > Nudibranchia > Dorididae > Doris > Doris montereyensis. The sequence continues at coordinate 343,485 of JAXRKP010000194.1, read as the reverse complement.
CTTTCTCCTTTTTAAAAATACAACTACAACTTGAAATTTATCTTTATTTCAATTTAACCAGGATAAGTAAATGTAATTTTTAAGTAAGCGAGGAACAATGGATCATTTCCTCAAAATCAAAATGACAAGACAAACACGGTCAAAAGAAAATGATTCCTTTAAAAATAATTTATTTACAAAGTATTTATTAAAACAATATGACATGTGACATGGGATTTGTTTATGTGATGATGACAAAGTAACAATTATCACATTTCTTCTTTTTTTTTTCTTTACAAAGAATGGAATATTGCCAAAAATGAAATCTGGTTGAATTTATAACAATGTCACATTTAAACAGTGTGAAACAAATGAACAATTCCATACACATGAATTTCCAACAATGATAATACCCATGGAAAGGGTGATAACAAATGAGAACGAATTTGTTTAATAAGATCTTTGAAAAACAACAACACAACACAACACAAGATAAAACAAAGTCAATGAGCCAAATATATCTAAAGATCACATGATCAAATGAAACTGTTAACAGCACTCACCAAGAAAAGAAAGAAACAAGGAAGAAAGAAATTACAATAACATTCATTGTATGGTTTACATGTATGCCATCAAAATAGTTTACATGAACAGAAAGTTGAGGAGACAGAGACACACAAAAAAAAGAAAGAAGAAAAGACATAACTTAAAGAATAAAAGAATATTCCAAATCAATGAAAGTTTGATCTTTTGACAATGTTATTGTTGTTATGTAGTGCAAAGATGAATTAAAAATTTGTCGTTCTCAAATTTATAAATTAAAGGTTTTTTCCTTTTTTTAAATGTATTGACAACTGCAACATTTAAAAAAATTAATAAGCTCATAACATGGTTGTGATTATATCAAAAAATTTCTCAAAGTCAAAGAAAACATTTCCTTCAATCCTCATTCGTAAAATGTTGGGGTTTTTTTTGTTGCGCTTGCTCAAAACTTGTCATACGCTCCATGTATGGAGATGGACCAGCAGAAGCGATAGATAGCTATAATATATATGCTCAGACAAACAGTAAGGCAAGGGGCATCTCGAAAGGGATGAACAATGTCATGAAATAATAGTATTACACCTCATTAGTAGTGTCAAAGAGTAAAAAACTGGGACTGATATTTTTATCACCGATCTGCTTAGTAGATCTGGAATATATATATATATTCATACAATCTGGATCTAAATATTGAGACATAGAAAATAAATTTATATCTAGATTCTAGACCTAAATTAAGAAACTTCACTCCTTTATCATTTCATGATAATACATTTTTTTTTACTTACATTGGACTATTTCGTAAATTCGGAGCCCTCCAAAGGGCGGGCATTTCCCTCGATCAGAAGATTCAATATACGTCAAAATTTGCTTATTAAAGCCCAGTTGGAACAAAGAAAATATGAATACAAAGGAATAGATAGAAGAGGAAAAAAACTGAGCATTAATAGAATCAAACCCTCGACCTGTGATTCTATTGATGCCCAAAGATTTTGTTTCGATTCTATTGATGCCAACAGATTTATTTTGGTCTTTTCTAAAGTTCCTTTGGGCCAAACTGAAGAGGGTCTCCCAGAACTATGTGCGCTGGACGGGGATGTGACACTATGTTCCACAGGGAATCCAGAGGCTCAAGTCGTCCTTTGTATCTCTTGTCTTTATTCCTACAGGGCTTCAATATTACTTCATAACCTTGTTCATCACTATGTATATATATAGTTCATAGCAAACATTGTTGAACTAAAAATTGTTCTCAAGGTTCGAAAGATTTTTTTCCATTGACGGCCACCTGTTCATTACCTCAAGAATATTAATTATTATCAATAGCTCACCTGTGCCTTTTCTATCCTCTCTTTATCCTTTAGAATTTCTTTCTTTCACCTCTTTCTCTCTTTTACAAAAATAAATAAATTATTTTCCTTTCTCTCTATTTTTTACTTAGATGTATAGAAGAGAGATGAGTTTTCATCTAATGTGTTAACTAAAAACAAGCCTCTCATAATGTTGTAGCTGAATATGTCAAGAGATATGAGATTAACTTCTTAATAAAAGTAAATCCATCTCAAAATTAGCGCCAAGGACTGTTACATCAAGTTACATGAGTGTATTATTCAACCCATGTATCTTAATGAACCATGTTTAGGAGCTGAAAGATAAAACAAAGAAAATATGGTGCAGACTACAAATAATGAATACTGTTATTGTTTATAGGACATATATAGGCATAATCATGGCAGCGTATTTTTCAAGCAATATCAGTTTATCAGTTGAGTGAGAATATTCTTTGATCTAAATAAACGCTTACACAAACAAATTGTTTAGAAAAGAAACGCTGACGGAACAAGACAATGCACACAAAAAACACTGCCCACTGGAGCAGAAAAATCAAAGTATGGCACATAATATTCTGCTAAAAGTAGAGAGATATGGGTGCTAATAACATTACTATACTCGTTAGGAATTTACTTCACAAACATGAGGAAAACAACAATTAAAATCTTCCTTTATCATAAACAATTACTATCTTTTAACAGAGCGTAGAATACTATCTAGCAAAGGATTACCGCTCTTCAGATGTTTCAACTACTGCTACTACTGGTAAGTAGCCTACATCATGAAGCTGGAGACCCAAATAAGTTTTAACATCTGCCAATTTAATTTGATAATTTTCTCACATCAGATTACTTAGAAACCGTAATCCTAGAAACACAAGGACCAAACGCCTTTAACAAATTTAAAAGACTACACTACATACAATTAGTATTACGTTGTACAAATGTGGAGGAAATTTCACATGCAGTTGAGCCACATTATCCATATTCAAGACTTTCATCTTGCAGTTGCAGCAGAATTTAAAAAACACCTTTCATTTATTTAACAAAAAAAGATTGTTTTAATATTGAAAACTTTTTGGTTATTTCTCAACACCAAAATCTACAACCACATTACTCTAGCACTTAGGACTAGCTTGCATGATTCATAAACTTCAATAAAACAACAATAAAATTTAAGATAAGAATTACCAATTCATTGATTTCTTATTTTGGATGGAATGGGTTTACTCTAGAGAGAAAAAAAAAGATATTCTTATAATAGCATATAAACATAAATGTGAATGTTAACAAAACAGGCTACGTATATTCATACAATATACACAACATGATCAAGACAAGCACTGGGAGAAGAGGGAAAGAGCAGAGAATGAGAACAAACTCAAAAATTAATAAGAGGAAATTGTTGAGTGGAACATAATGTTTCAACAATGACGCAGGAGTTATTTAGTATTAACATAAAAATATAGCAAATAATATGGGCATTTCAACAGTAAACAGTTAGCACAGGTACATAGGTAATAGATATTTACTATTAGCCCATGTCACGATGTATACAACAATATATGCCTTGATAATGATATCTGGGTACGAAACTGTTCGTCTCATTGAATTTACCTGTCCACCATATGCAGTGATCTCAGGGTGATATAAGAGGTAACAGCAAGACGATAGATAAGTGAAATAAGGAAAAGAAAGAAGTAGGACCTACCAGCAGATCCCACCAAATGCCCATCTGGGTAAGAAAAATAAACAGCACTTGTCTGGTGAATGGAACGGAAGAAAGAATGAGTACAGGAAATTTGAAGACATGGTTAACAACAGGAAACCTATCAACTGTCAGGATGTAGACATTTAAAAGTGGGCCATATCCATTGATTCTTTTTTATAAAGTCACAATTTCAAGGCACCTTGACAAGCAACTCATCTCATATCATAAATAAACATACATGTATATATACATGAATACATGTATGTATATAAAATATATACTGAGGTCATTAACATTATGATTCATGCGGTGATTGATTGCTAGTAAGAGTGGTAATGGTAGCAGTAGTACTAGTTTACTACTACTACTACTAGTACTAGTGGTTGCAGTAGACTAGTAGTAGTAATAGTAACAGCTGTGTGGCACTTAAATTGAATGAATGAAAAAAAGAAAGAAAGAAAGATAGAGAAGAGGACATTATACTTTTAATACACACTTATTCTTGAATTACTTGGAAAAAAATCAAGAAAATGTTTCAACTGCCAGGGCTTGAACCCATGACCTTTGGTTGAGAGGTCGACACCTTGCCTCTGGAATCTCATTTGATGTGTCATACATATTTCCATCACTATCATTAAAATCGGTTTCATCTTCCTCTTACAAGACATTGATTTCTGTTTAATTAAACTTTCAATTAAAAAATCTGCTTCAAACTCAGTCGCTCTCAAGTTTTGAATTTGTAGCTGTAAATGTAAACATATGAGATGAATGATGAAACTTTTAGCACTGGGCAAACTTGGCGTGGTGGACGAAGAGAAAACAATGTTAGTTTGAAACTCACCCTGATACTAATAGTAGTGGTGACAGGCAGCAAGGAAGGGGGAAGGAGAGAGGCAGACGACAGACAGGCAGAGACAGAGAGAGGCGGATGTGTGTTAAGATGTGAAGATTGAACTCAACAAGGTTTGTCCAAAGGAATAGTGTTAAAGGGAAGGAAAAACAATTTTGAACTAACGGTAAAATGTGGTACAACTCTTACACTATAATATTTTTAGTAGTATCTAGGCAAATGATGGTCTTAGTATAATGGGGTGACCAAGACGTTCTCCAGACAAATGTCAGTCTTACTGAATTCTTTGCCGTCTCGAAAAACTCTCACCACAAAACTCTAACCCTTTAAAAGAAGAAAACTCAACATAAAATTCATCAACCAAATATACCCTTGCATTTGAATCAAGTTCCTGTCCTGCCAGTATAAATTGCCTGCACAATTATTTTGTCTTTACACGCTTGGCGATTTTTGAGTTATAATCATTAGGCGTCTAATTGTTCTCTCACAAAAAAATTGAAGAAGAATTCAATCTACGTTTATCACAAATTTCACATATATTTTGTCCTTACTTTGGATTCTATTTCCAGCCGAGATCTTTACAGCCTTTTTTTCTCTCTCAAGACAAGTCTATGTGTAGTTGGAACAATATAATTCTAATCGGACGGAATATTATTCCTTACTTTGGTTGAACGACATATAAATCTCGTGGCACTCTACTCCTATTGCCTAATTGTCATGACTTGTCGTTCCCATTTGTTTACTGTGTTTGGAAACTGCATACGTAATATAAACAAAATCACTTTAATGAAACTTTTTCTACTGCAGGAGATGTGATCAATAGAATAAGATGCGCTTGTCTTAATTGTCAGGAACTTTTTCTTTTCTTTTTTTATAACTAAAGCAAGATGGGTTGTTTTTTTCTTTTGATAATATTGAAAACCTGAAAAGTTTCTCAGCAAAAAAAATAACACAAAGGGACTTGACTCAGTTTGTAAGTAAATCGAATGGGAATTGGAAAAAGACATAATAAAAAAATCTCTCTCTCTAGTTAGATACCCCATTTCCTCAACCTCCTTATGACAGCAGCAACTTTAGATTTCAGTGTACTCCTTCCTACAAATTGAGACCCCCTTGCCTTAACATTTTCATGCCATTTGTAATAGTAAATTTATCATAGATTAATTTCATATATTTACAAAAAAAGGTATAGATTTTGGGGTTTTATTTAACGAGACAGGCCTGGGTGCTGCTCAAAACTGACATCCCTAAGGTTAAAAAGCATATCTGAGCTGTATTGCCAGTGATAGCACAATCATAAGCCAGGTTATATTATATGTATGTGTATGAAAATGCATCTTTTCATTTATATCCCAACATTTTAAAATTGCTGGGATTTCTTTCCACATTTTCAGAATTGCCAAATGTTGTACCTATCCCACAAGAAGTTTGAAAATTTATGACCCCAAATGTCCTTTAAAAAAGATGAAAATTCTTCTTCTTAACTTATACTGACGGTGGTTTTTTTTCTTCTTCATCTTTCACATATATCTGTTATGCCCATCTATGATAATGAATATTGCAACCTAACCCCATATAAACAGATTATGTTATTTTTGGTTTCTCAATTAGAGAATGAAAATGGTTTAAGACAAAAACAATGCAGTGGAACACTATGGAATTTGGTACTAACGATAATGAATCTATGAATCTAAAACAAAACTTGACATATTTTAAAATCTTAAAATCATATTCTAATACTTAAAAGGAAAAGAACAACCTGTACAGAGTGGCAGTTATGAGCTTACACCCTTTTCCCCCAAGTAACATTCATATGTGTATAATATAATATGCATGTTTATCTTTCATGACAAAACACACACACCACTCATCTTAACAATAATGCTCCATTCATTAAATAAATTCTGATACACATATCAAGATCTACTATATACAAAATTTGTAAGGGTAAATTTGTGCATCATTAATATAAGAAAAAAATGATATCCCCAAAAGACAAAAGAGAAGTTATTAAATTTGCCAGGATGTACGTATGAGCATGACTGGAAGGGGCACATGGAGAGAAAGTTAATTGCATTGCTTTACAGTAGTCACTGGTAGTGAATTTCAAAGAGTACTTAAAGCCCACTTTAAACCATCCCCCCCACCTGAAAACGACCAAGCAACATTTATTTTAAAAATTATAAACAGCCAATGTCATGGAGACTTACATGCTTGATAAAAAAACTAATGTCACAAGCATTCCTATCAGATACATACTTACACAACACTTTCAAAGCACCGGGAAGGAAATACAAACTCATTCACACAGTCAAAGTGGAATATTTTAAAAATTGAGAATTAAGAGCAATTACATAATATACAAGGTTTGACAAATTTATCTTTCTTTCAACCCCACAAATTCATACATACAAAACACTTCAAAGAGCAACAACTAAAAACTTTTAAAAAAAACAAAAAAACCTAAACATACAATGGCAAGAGATTTCATTTCCTCTAAAATACCATTACACATAAAAGCTCAATTGATGAACTGATGAGTTTTACAACCAAAAAAAAAATCCTTCAACCCAAAAACAAATCCTCCAACCCAATGGCCAAATAAGAAACAGTCCAAGAAAACCAGGCACAAGTGGAAAATTTACACCGAAGCCAGTAAACAATTAATAATTAACATTTCCGCCCCACCCATGTACATTTTCGCATACCCTGATTAAGAATAAATATTACTCAATATTGTGAAAAACAGTTAGTTTTGAAGTGGGCAATAAATGCTTGTGTGATACCATCCATTCAACACATACATGTAATTTCATTCCTCCCTCGGAGAACCAGTCAACATTTTCAGCAAGTATTAAAATGTAATAGCATCTTTGTAAAAATAAACAGTTTAAAGGAATAACCCTCATTTAAATTGAATACAGCAATTCATTTTCAAAATAATTTTCATACAGCCACTACAAATAAAGAATTCAGAGCCTAAAGATCCCTATTTTCAATAGAAATTATAACTGACCTATCATCACAGACATGGACCTTCATGTAAAAAAAACCCAACCCACAACCTTTTAAGACATTTGCTAATAGCAGAAACAAATTATTCGCTAGTACTTAAAAGAGACATCACTTGTAAATCTTTCTTCCTCAAAAGGCAAAACTATTTTGAGATTATTCTGTGTCACTAAACAGAGGAAAGGCTTACACATCCGATATTCTGAACAAAATGAATTGTCAACAAAGTTTTATATACAACAGTTACAATGGAAACTAAAACGATGTCCCAAAACAAACCTATGTAAATGGTAGTGGGCAAGTAAGATGAAATTCCTATGATGGTGAACAATGAACAATTTTACTGTACGTCTACATTTGGTCGTTAAGACCTTGAAGTGCTGCCTCTGTCTCTGGATCCGTGTCCATGTTAGTGTGATCTTGTAGAACCATCATGTTTGGATCACCTACCTGGACTGGTGGATCTAACAAACCTTCACATCCAGAATTTTGATCCTAGAAGAAAATTTACAATAGCATATATAATTAGACTATCAGAAGAAAAAAAAAATGGGAGTTGGTGATGACAGGATTATCCTTAGGTAAACGAAAAATATGTATGTCAATGCGAAATGTAAAACTTGATATGTCTCAACCTTTACTACAAGTCTAAATTGATTCTTCATTTTTTTCGTGTCCTATTTTTTTCAACTCGTTTGTTTGACAGAAGAACATCTACATCCAGAACTAAAACCTAATGTAAATAGATCTAGACACAGGGAGATATAACATAATTATTTACAAGAGTGGTATAAAAATCTCAATTATTAATTAGATTCTATGGCAAAACAAGATAGTCGGACTTGAGCAATCTAGATTTCTAAAGATCGAAAGGATGAAAATACAAGTACGAATAAGTAGATCTAGCGCTCTGCTGTCCCGGCTGGCACTGGCAAGAATAAGTCATGAAATGACATGCATGGGATGTCGAAGATGCCATAGCAACTATTTTCCCACAATTTTATGATGTATATCTAAATAAATCTAGTCATCTATGTGGATTCACATGTCTAGATAGATAACATTTAAGTCTCAAAGTCAACGCGTACGTCTTCTGCTGTCACTATGCAATGAATAACACTAGTAAAAAACAGCCTAAAAGGGCTACCACCAATCTGAGAGATCGCGCAATGCATCATGGGACAGATTGGCAATAGGAGCTAAACGCCTCATTAAAAGCTCATCAAAGATATATAACAGTATACATTTTCTGAAAGCTCATTTTCTTCTCTAGTTTATTATAATTTCTTTATTGAAATTGAAAGATGTATAAATCTCAGAAATTTATTTTAACTGAGATAGGTATACTTTTAATCATAGTTGCAGCCCTTTGCTTAGGTACATAGAGCCGTTAACCCCGTCCCCACTACATCCTTTGCAGCACTCCCATCCCCTTCTTTTCACCTTTTCACGCCAATCCTTTTGAGCATTAGCCTGGCTAACTTTCAGGCCAATACCCCACCCTCTCCTTCTACCATGGTGACAGTAGCTTATTACTACATGTACTTACTATAGTCTCTCACTGGGTCTGTCATCTGCTATTAAGATGGAACGACACTTCGATCAGTGTGGAAGTTACAGGCACCCCCTTTGCCCCCCCCCCCACATCCTCCTTAGTCACGAATGCATGAGGGCCAAGGCTCAGAATGTTCATATTCGTTGCCGTGAATCCCATTAATGCACGAGGCCGTCTCATTGTATTCATCAGCGAGTAGTCGAGTAACGCGAGACCAGGGAAGACGGTAGTTGGTATCAACGAGTAATAGAAAAGTGAGTCTCGCCTAGGCCCAGTGATGGGTGTCGATGCAGAGGTTGTGGGTGGTCAAAGATTTGTTTCTGTCTTTTCCTTGTATATGTCTCGTTTTTGTTCCTATGGGGCTTTGTTATTATGTAATGTCATTATCTTTCACTTGAAACAAAGGATGTAATTTTCGTTATTATTACACCAGAAATTTCAGTAAGTAATTCTAGGCAACTTGTGACGACTGATTTATTGAACAACTTTGAAATTGAAAGTAGACGTAATAACCATATCCATTTCCCTTAATTTCTGGCCAAGTTGCTCAAGTTTTGACAACATTCTAACAGAGACAGGTATTTTTTAAGTCATCCCAAAATTATCCGCTTTGAAGATCCCAAAGAAAACTGTGGTTAACCTATTAGTTAAGAACAGGGAAATGGGCACCCAGGCACACTTTTGAGAGTAAAAATTAAAGTAAGTCCCATACTTAGACTTGAGCGTAGGACAATCAAGAGAAGTGTCCTGATTTTCTACGCTTTCAGCATTATGTGGTAGTTTGCCATTGCTTCCCACGCCGCCTTTCTTGAGAGTATCCTACACAAATTTCATTGATCGTATTATAGAAATCTTATAATCAATGTTCACGTGTTTTTACAGAAACCTACAGCTAGTAACAAGTAATAGAACAAAAATATTAACTCTTGTCATGAAATTAATGAGCTCAGGATTATAAAGGAATTTAAGAATTTTATAGAAAACCTGAGATTTCAAATGAATGAAAAAGGGCGAAAATTTTTGTACCTGGAGATAAGCATTCAACTGTTGAATGTCAATCTGGTTCATCAACTCCCCACTGAGCAAATTATTTGGCAGGTTGATGCTGTCAACACTCAAACCACTGCCTTCACCACCTGAGGCCGAGACAACAAGGTGGCCGTTGTCCAGCGACACCACCGACAAGTCACTGCTGGAGAGGCCGCTGCTGGAGAGGCCAGAAAGACCTGCAATGACACTTGAATCCAGGCTGCCCGCAGACAGTGAAGAGACCGTCACACTTCCCATAGATGAATTATCCACAGTTATGTTACTAACAGCACCATCTTGGACACCACCCACCGCACCAACCACCTCAACAGTTCCATCAGGATTGGAAAACTCTGGCAAACCTTCATGGAGAGAGAAAATACATAATCATTGCAATGTTCACAAATATATAAAGCAAAGGCACCAACTATCGAACACTAGGTCGTGTCGTATAATTTTTCACCACTGACGACTCCGTTATCAATGTGACATGCATTACTGTAATAAAGTCAATGGTTGAGTTTTCTATGAACACATAAGCCTTTTACCTTTCAATTACTATCCTGTGATCAAGACAGAGAGGATATTTCGTATAAAAAAACATAACTATTAAACCTCAAGATTCCATCAAATAGGACAAATGCTTTTTCTTAGCTTGTCACTGACAGTCATTTTGTTTGGGATTGGAAGACCCCAAACCGGTCTTATTTATATTTATTATAGATGAACCAAATATCATGGCATTCTACCATTTCAGAGTCGAGTACAGTATTTCATCAACAGCACTATTGTAAATCCCTTCTTGGTACAACAAATATAATCAAAAATGGGTGTACAATAAGAAGAGGTCACCTGACACCACCCCTAACCAGGACTTGCACAAAGACAAAAAAATTAGTTTGCTAAAGTTAAAATCATGTGCCCCACACACCTATAGTAGAAAAAAAGATAACTCTTGACATTATAATACTAAAGTGGTTGAGTGGATCTAGATTGCAGTGCATTCAGTATGTCTTGTTGTACGATAGCTGGTGCCTTCACTCTACATTTATCAGGCGTTTACACTCTGTTTATACATTAATGTCACAAACTTGCATTTAGGGAGCTTTTTCTCTCCTTTTCTTCAGTAGTATTATCATGGGTCCTGGGAAAAGTTACTTAGTTCTGTTTTAATCATCAAAAGAAAAGTGTTAAAAAACCTCCAAGAATGGCCAAAGATTTCATGCCTGGTATAGCCTTTCATTTTTTATATGGATGACCGGTTGCTATAGAAACCGAGATAATCTCCTACTTAATTGTATTGAAGGAACTTTACTTTTAAGGCCTTATGTGCCACATGGCACGAAGCAGAAAGATGAGATGAGTTTTATTTCATCACCATAATCATACCTTGTTACCGATCTTGGGGCATAGGCTCTCCAGCAATCGTTTGTTATTGGTTTTGCTACTCCTAACAGAGATAGATGTTTGGTTTCTTTTTTCAAACTCTGGAGTGCTTTCTTATACATATGTATAGAAGATCAATTCTTAGCTCCAAAGGCTGTCTAGGCAAAACTGAAAAGCCCTGCCTAAACCCAAGGCCAGCCCGGATGATCAAACAAGCCTTTGTATCTATTGAGACCCCATTTGAATTACCTTGGCTTGCATTAGGCTCTTTTTTATTCTCCTGGTAGCCTTTAGCATTGAGTGTAGACGTCACGAACGCTTGGACTCCCTGATCCCCTCCTGTCACCACCTGAAAAAGAGAATTCATATTTAAAAGGTAACAATTGAGCACTTCATTGAAAAGAAAAAAAAGATATTAATTAAAACAACCATACAATATTATATAGAAAACACATGTAAAAACTGAAGATATTCTCATACATGAAAACTGAAGTGATTCTCATATATCTAACTCTTTAGTGTGCAGATTCCCCGACCGGGACGCTGACCTAGATTCAATTTCCCCGCAACCAGATCGCCGTGGTGTATTTACATTTTGTAAACTTCCTGTGTGCTTCTGATAGGTGAAAAAACGTAGACGATTGATGCAAACGATGAAATGTGTGTTTTGAAACAAAAGGCAGAACAGTAGCTAAAAATACCATCAATAACGGGTTTCGCAGAAAATGATGTAGTACACTACGATCATGACCTTTAAGCGGCAGAAAGAGGCTTACATAGACCAATCAGCTTTCTTTAAATAATAGCACTTTAAGTATGTAACAAATATAGGTTTGCCGAGCTAATCTGATCTTTGAAAGAGAAAGTGTTAGCAACAGTCGGGTTTGGGCGGGTTGAACAATGGGAAGCAGTTGGCAGGCGGGCGGGCTAAACACAGCAGACAGTCTAGCGTGCAGTCGCAAACCCCGGTCCTCAATGGATTAAACAAACCAGTCGGCTTTGGTCCTCAATGAAATAAACAAACCATCTTCTTTTTTAACTCTATAGTCTGTCTACCCATTGATGCTAGCCGACAGTCAATTGAACATGAACAAAAATAAATTCAAACTTGTCCATACATAGTTTTTAATTTTCCACAGGGTTCAAAGAAATGGTGGAACGCTTTCTGTATTAACATGTTCAGGTATAACCAACAAAAATATTTCTGTAGATAAAACAGGTTTCCTAGTGCTTTCGACTATGCCTGCATCCATCCATAATATATTCTGTACTTGTCTAATTGCCTATAGAATTTATGGAGGTTTGGTTTGGAAGCCTATCGTGATTACATATCAACCTTAATAACATTATGATTTAAAATAATTCTTTCCACATTGCAATGTCATCATAATTGTAAAAACACTCACCATTTGTAGTAGTCCAATATTCATACAGTCTTTGAACTTTCCTCTTCCGCTTTTCAGCAATTCTATCCGGATCTGCAGAAAAATTGAAAAGTATTTTGTTTTAAAATCTAAGAGCTGAATTTTATACTGACACAAATTTCACAAAAACATATACAGTCCAACCCTCTCATAGCAACAACACTGGGACCACCAAGTTTTGTCGATATAAGAGGTTGTCAATGTATCAGAGCAACCGATAAAATGGGGACACCACCAACAAAAACAAGAAGCCATAATACAAAGTCAATCGAAGGTAATGTGTGGCCCTAAAAAGGACCATTTTCGAAGAGTGAGAGCATTGCTCGCTTCTATTTTGCTGGTGTGAAGAATTCATTGATGGTTGCCTATTTCTGTATGTAGGGAATAATTTCATACACCTTGTCTTCTGCCTATGCAATCCCATCAAACACTGCGTCGCCGCTTGGATGATGATGAGCAAAGCGCTTCAGAGTCTCAATAGCTGCTTTTGCTTCCTTATATCTTCATCTGACTCAGGTGATATCATTCTAATTGGCTTTAATTACTCCAGAGTGCAGTATTTTCTTGGTCTACAGACATGTTTTTTTTAAATTTGCCAATTCTTGGCTTTCACTTATCGATTTACCGGTCATCGACGGATATTTATTTTGTCTGTAGACTGATTATTGCCTTTTACCAACAAAATCGAAGTCGATATTAGGGGTTTGAGTCAAATTTACGTCGGAATATCAGTGTTTCTTTTTATAATAATATATGAGGGGGAAAAACGGACTTTGATATGACGTCGATATATGTAGGATGTCAATATATGTGGATTGGACTGTACTTTGAAAACATCAGTCAGATGAAGTATAACAAAGATGTCAATATATGGATTGGACCCATTTTGAAAACATCAGTCAGATGAAGTATAACAAAGATGTCAATATATGTGGATTGGACTGTACTTTTGAAAACATCAGTCAGATGAAGTATAACAAAGGGAGACAAGGTATATATATCTATATGTTTAACACTAATATTTAAAAGGTTGCACAACAAAATAACCCAAGGAGCCATTTTGATCGAAAATTAAACCGTTAGCTTTATTCTTTTAATTTTTACAAATGAAAAGATTTTTGAAAAAAAAACTGCAATAACGGTTGCCTGAATATGGTCTTATATTTCACAAAATGCCTTATACACTGCAGTCGAAGATCATTTCAACCTAAAAGACTAGTCCTCAAGAGGCAACAAAAAGCAACATGTTATGCTTCTACTTTGCATCAGCCTTTAATCTAGTCAAGACATTCCACTGTCTGTGAATGGACTGCAAGTGTGCTGATGCAAATCATAGCTGTCAATTGCCTCAGTCATCAAGTGGGTGTCTGGTGTCAACATGAAAGAGCCTGACTCTAGCTCAGAAGGATCTAGAAGAGATTCTAAGTCTACAACTTGGCGTACATGTTTCAGATAAAAAGAAATTAGCAATCTGAGTATGAGTCTTTGTTTCATTGCATTGGCCTTCTGACAAAAGAAAAACCAGCCTCTTAGCCAGACTGAAGATTTTCAGTAGCCTCTTAGATATGATAATTAAAAAAGGGAAAAAGCTGGTACACAGAAAAAGTGACCTATTTGGTGGAAGCCACTGTACCCCAAATTAACAAATTTTAAAATGTGCATTTTTAAAAAAATATTATATTTATATTACTGTTTAGACTATGAGCATTATACCAACAAATATTGTATGCGATCAGACTGCTGAAGATTTTGGCAATATCCCTTTACTTACATATGCTCTCACATTTACTGTACTGCCCTTCGGAAATTTGAAGAAGTACTGCAAGAATGAAGGGAGTCTCTGCAGTGGCATCATCTGTTGATTTTTGGTATTCATAAGATACATTACATCAACGCAAACATTGTAACAATTAAAACTTTGACCGCACCGGGATCCTCAGGCATAAAAGTGAATGGGATGTGTTCACTGGTTTCCCCATCTGACGGACGCTGAAGCTGCATCATAACTTCTACAGGTTTGGTGATGTAATGACTATGATAAGATGAGCGTCCTGAACACAATTGCAAACTAAAAAAAAAAAAGACAAGACATTTTGAAATACACTTAAAATTATATATTTTATCTATTCAACACAATTTGAAAGATAAAATCTGTTTTTAAGAACCAAAGGATTCTCACAAAGACTTATACAGTTACAAGGACAATATAGCTTCTGAGCAAAGACAAAAGGATATTTCTTGTGACATCACAACATAATTTCACAGCTTTGCCTTTTAAGACATAAATATGGCACAAGATATTCTACCTATGTTGTAAAGACTAATTTTATAAGTATCGAACAAAAAATATCAAATTCAAATTTCTTAAGACGAAAAATAGGAAACACAATTAAGTATATAATATAATAATATATACATGTATATAAATGTATACACATTAACGTATATATTTGTGTTTATCAAATTCCTAACTAAGATTACCTGTCTATGAACATCACCCTGTCCGAAATCCCCAAAGTCTTCCACGAGGCACCCCCTGCTCGTTTCTTCGTAAAACCGCACCTTAATGTCCTCTGTAAGAAATAGTTTAAATTTCAACGCCATTTTTATTGTGTCAAACAATACTGTAACAGAATACACCCTTCAATAATTTATCATTTGATTAAAGTCACTCATTTTATGAAATGAAGTTTCTCTGTATAAAGAGTTATTCTACTTCATAAATATACATACATTTCTGAAACAAATTGAATTTCAAATCATTGAACATTTTTTAATGTAAGGAAATAAAAGGTTAAATTAGAGGTATGAAAACATTTGAACAATTACCTTTATTTACTTTGTCACAAAGGAGGAAAACTTCATCTCCACCCCTTGCTTTACCAGAGCTCTTATCTACCCTGCAAATTACAAGGTCCTTTGAAGATTCTGGAAGAAAAAAAGGATTGAAACAGAAAAAATTAATCTTAGACTGACAAAATCATACATCATGACTTAACTTTCGTACAAATGTCTGTAACACTCCTAAGGTAAAGAAATTTCTTTTGATGTTTACTAAAAAATACACACCTTTAAGATTTGCCATAGTACATAATACTAAATTTCTCAATTGAATTTATAAGCCTATGATCTACATGGAACACTATGACTTATCGTTTCAGATGACCGTATACCTACTTTTGTCATGAATAGGATGTGAACACACTGGGGGAACAACACGGGTGACTTTCCCTTGCTCATTGGGCAGAAAACACTTGGAAACACAGACGGACCACATTGAGATCAATGTTAGATTGGGCGTGTTCAAAACCAGCTGTGGAAAATTTTAACAAAAAGTATTCCATAATAAGTATTGCTCAACAGAGATACTATTATGACGAAATCTTTCATGCCGTGACCTTAGATGAATTAAAGAGAAATGGCAAAATGAAAGAAAAATAAGAATAAGGAAAGAAGTAGAACCTTCCACCAACCACCCACAGTTTGACTCAGGTTTCACATAACATTAGATATGCCTAAATCAAAGTAGCTTCACTTTCGTAGTTCAAGCTGTAAACTAAAGTAGGTGAGAATAACGCTAAAATAATACTAGCACTGAAATATACTAACTGGTGACCTTGAAAAAATCAATAATATTAATGTAGTACATATAATAGTAGTAATAGGCCTACTAGTACTAGTGGTCTCTCTCTCTTTTCTCACACACACTCTCTCTGAGTTGTCATAACTTCGTGAAAGTGTAGATCTGAAGGTCGTAGATCTAAAGGTACTGGTATGCAGATGTTGAATTACAGCTAATTAGAACAATGCATTGGAAATGAAATGATAATGATGGCGCGCGTTTCCTGTTTCAAATCGTATGTGCGAAAGACATGTTATATTCATTTATTCTCATTTCTTGCAATGATACAATGTCTGCCGATATGGTATGCTGGAATGTAAAGTTCTCATCTGCATAAGAATCGGTTGTAATCAAAATATTGCCCGACAGCAGAAAACATCGAGGATATGATTCGTTGTTCACAAAAGTATTTGAGTTTACGTTGATGTTGGTCCCGGTAACAATACTTGTACACACTGAATTGCCAGACCCTGTTAAATATCGCTAAAAAGTTGATAATCTTTAATGGTTGAAGGTAAAAATTGAATTGTCAGCATATTTAGATTCTAGGTTTCACTTCAGTACCGCTGACTCGCAACTAACTTGAGTTCTGCGACCGGGAATGGTGCAAAAAGGAAGAAATTTCATCTCAAAGTTGAAAGAGAAGGAAACTTCCTCTGAACGTTGAGAAAGGAGAAACTTCCTCTGAACGATGAAAAAAGAGAAACTTCCCTGAATGCTAAAAAAGCGGATTTCCACCTATTAGCGGAAAATTATCATCACTGATACTTGCAATCTTGCTTATGTTAAAACCATGAAATAAGATCTGTTGACCTTATTCCCCCTGCCCCTCTCACTCTCTGTCTACGTCTGTCTCTCATGGAAATTTACAAATCATTGTCATGATGTTTTTAGGAGTAAATAGATGAAATAATCTGGTGAATAATAAATTGAAATTGATAGACTGGAAAATAAATTTGATCACTTATAATCTTACTTTGGTGCGGATCAACATTTATCTCTTTTCTCAGCTTAAGGGCACCTTCAACGTCCTTCTTTTTGGCACATTGAATACCAATGTTCGAAACCTAAAATTGTTGACAGATCAAAAACCAATAGTTTACAAACTAACAGAAATGTTATTAACATTTAATAATAATTTATTAAATAATGTGTATAAACTTAACCTAAGAAGCACACTGGACATAAATGTATGTCTTTTTCATTTTTGTCTGTGAAGCACACTGACGTACATAAATATTTCACACGCCTCTGGCCGGCCAAAGCGTCAAATTTGGCACTCGTGCGGTGCATTGATAGAAGAAGATTGAAATCCTTTAAGAATTGACCTTCCTATTTTACATAATATTTACGTGTCAAATTATAGGCCATGAGAGTTGGAACCACACTTGGCTTCAGTTGGAGTATGTTAAACTATAAATTACTATGCATCTGAAAAGAAAGGAAAGCATTGCAATGAATTTTATCCGTAACCAAAATAAATATAGTGGCGTCGGTGGCTTAGTGGTTAGGCTGCCGGACTGGGGATCATGAGGCCCTGAGGTCTAATCCTAGCAAAGCCAGGTCTGACGCTGTGTTTCTTGGGAAAGAGACCCAACACGCATTTTCCCCACTCTATACAGGCGAAAATAGGAACAAGCATTAGCTGGGAGTAAAACATGCGTCAGACTGGCGTCCTAGCCAGGAGGTAATTATTGTCACCTGCTTTGCTTCAGGCTATAGAAACCGGGATACGCTCTTGCTCTATGAGCCTTGAAGGTACTTTAAAATACTTTTGCGTGGTGGCGGGGGGGTGAGAAGAGAAAGATTTTGTTAGTGTGAAGAGATACACAATTTTAAACTTCATAAATGAGTTCAGCATGGCAAAATTAGAGAAAACAAATTGTGAAAGTCATTTTTGAAAGTTTAGTTGCCATGGAAATAGCCGCCACCTTGAATTTGTTTTTGAAAAACTAGCTCAATTTTTGTCAATTTCCAAAAATTAAGTAGTCCTAGTTTTGAATTTAGAGGTTTGAAATTTTGCACATAGAAACTTCAAACTGATATTCTGAATCTGTCGTATCGATATTTTTATATCTAGTAGTTTTTGTTTTACAAATTTTCACAAAAATTGAGGCTTGTGAAGGAAACATATTTCTCTCAATTTTCAAACAAAAATCACTTAATTTCTCTCGAAAGAACAGAAAATATCAAGAGGTACCATACATACATCTCTTAGTAATGATTTAAAGCAGCTGTAAGCAAATAACTGGAAAAAAATGTTTCGAACATGATTTTCTCAAAATTTACCATTTTGACTGTATTTTTCGAAGTAATTCTACAATTTTCAACAGATTTTTCGACAAGTGACCTCCATTTTCCACACATCTGGGCTATCTTTTCTAGCTCCCGCCAGCTGTGGCCCATCTTTTTGTTTCTGCCCCCAGGTTCCTTCGTCCATGTGTTTAATGATCTTTCTCTCTTTCTTTTCACCTGCGGATCCAGGTCAGGGCATGCCTAGTGAAGTTTTGTTTAGGCTTTCTCAGTGTGTGACCTATTCACCGTCATCTTCTATTTTGAATGTCTTCTTCAACTGAGAGTTAGGAGCTTCTCTCCCAAAGGTCTCCGTTACTGATGGTGTCAGGCCAGAAGATTTAGAGAATCTTACGACCAAGCAGCTGGTAATAATTTCTTGAGTTTCTCTACGGTGGTCTTTGTTATTTTCCAGGCCTCAGCTCCATACAAATGAACAGATTTGATGTAAGAATTAAAGAGGTGGATTTTGGTGTTTGTGGAGATTGTTTTGGACTTTCAGATATTTTTGAGCCACATGTAGGCTGCTCTTGCTTTCCGATTTCGTTTTCACATCCACGGCTGTTCCTCCTGCCAATCGATGACACTGCCCAAATACGTGAATGTGTTGGTCTCTTCAATTTGGGTCTTCTTTGAGTGAATGTTGAGACCAATCTGAGCTGCATAGGAGGCTAATGTTGATGTCTTATCCTGCATCTGCTGTTGGGTATAGGAGACAAGGACGGGGGTCATCTGCAAAGCCCAGGTCATCAAGCTGGGTTGACAGAGTCCACCGGAGTGCCATTTTTCTTCTCTTCTGTGGTTCTTCTCATCACCCAGTCGATGGCCAGTAGAAACAAAAATGGTGAGAGAAGACATCCATTTACATGACAGAAATGCATGGTAATCAGGACTTTATTTCAAAGCCACTTTGACGAGCACAGAAGCTGAGGAACTTACGTGATGAATGGGAGACCTATCTGACATCAGCATAAGGAGTTGTATCCATAATATTTGGACTCCAGTTTTAAATTCAATTGATACTTTATTGTCCATTGAGGTATATTGTCTTCGTGAAAACAACAGATAATTGGGACACTCAGGAAAATGTGGTTCATGGTTCATTAAGATTTATGTATTATTCATGGCTAGTTTAAGCAGTCTTATAGACCCTCTTATCAATCTCCAAATTCATGTAGGAAGATTTCAGCTCTCGTATACAATCATATAGGCCTTTACCAACATATACCTTAATACGTATAATGATAATATTCTTAAAATCAAAGTTCTTTTGAAAAAGTTGGTCAAATATTCTATTCTGAAAGGAGATGATTGAATAAAAATATGAGTACTCACACAATCTTATCACTGGTGTCTTTCACTCGCAATGTGCAAACACCTTTTTACAATCCCTTCCGACAATGGAATGAGGTGAGGTTTGCAGTGTGGTGGCGCCTCTTTGGTCACACATGAGACAACTATGATGGCTGGGCCTGAGTAACTAAGAATCTAAAGAAGAAAAAGATAATGAATGGGTTGTTCATATTATCCACTGGGATGTTATTTCTTCGGATGACAAACTATTGACAATTTTTTGTCCAAATTAAGATGATGACTAAACATGTAAAGTTTGCTTCATTTAAATTTACCCCATAAACCATATGCAGTGATCTCAGGGTGAATTAAGAGGAAATAGCAATAAGAAAGATATGTGAAACAGTGAGAGGAAAGAAGACAAAACTACCAATAGCTTGGGCAAACCGCCCACAATGTGTAAAGGAAAGATAAAAAGAAGAGTATAATAAAGTTACAACACAAATTAATGTTGAATATGATCAATCTTACTGGAAAAAGCTTGAGTCAAATAGAAACGCATAAAACCATTGTTAATGTTTCAAATAGCCCGAACTAGTTATATTCTTTAACCATTAACATCCTTGCTTTCTTTCTTTATCAGTTACCATTCTACCTTTCGGTGTATAGGATTGTCATTCATTCTGTTTACATGCCCAAACCATCTCAATTGATTTATTTCTATCTTAGTTTTTATGCCATCTGCTTTGGTTTGATCTCTTCTTGTTGTATTTCTGATTTTGTCTCTTTTAGTTTTCCCTACTATTCTTCTTAGATATTTTCATCTCAGCTGCTTGCACTCTACTGTATTCTCTACTGTCTAAGGTCCAGGTTTCGCTGCCATAGAGGAGAGTAGGACAATAAACTGTGCTGTATACTGCCATTTTGGTTTTTTGTTTACCTATAAATGCATTTCCTAGATGGTTACATATTATCATTACCTTTTGGATTCTCTGGCTGATTTCTTCTCTTAGTTTTCCCTGAGTTAATCATTACTCCTAGGTAATTGTGGCTTTGAACTTCTAAATTCTCCCTGCCCAATTTAAGATATTGTGTTTTAGCTTCCAAGGTTACTAGCATTATTTTGGTTTCTTTGCATTTACTCTCATTCCTCTTTTATTTAGTTCATTGTTCATCATGTTGATATTCGACTGAAGGTCACCAGGAATGTAAATGGCAAATGAAAAAAAATCTGAAAGTCTCTGAAATGTGAAACTTTCAGACACAGAACACCTCTTGTACAGTATTAAATCTCACACTTACAATAACAGCACCATACAACGCCATCTTTCTCAATCTTCCTGATATAACTAGAAAGGAATTCACCATTACAATCTTAAGTTGATAGCCAGAATTTGTTCTTAGACATAGAACTTAGATCTAGATCAATCACATCTACTGGTGAATCCTGATCATTAAACCTAAACTTTTGACAGGTCATCCCCAATTTGTTAAATTGTCTAGATCTACATTCTGGAGCTAGCTTACCTTTAACCTAGATCTAGAGTTAGTTGTTTTGAAGATTTGCTTGTTATTGTAACACTTATAGCAAAATTCTAAATCATTTCTGATTCTATTAACTAGGTTACCAAGACGTGAAGTAGATCTAAAAATCTAACTCTAGCTCTACAAATGTTATTGAAGAAAATGGGTGCGACAAATTATAGACCTAGTAGTTTAAATCTAGTCTCGTAGTTTCTAGGCCTCTAGATAACAATTAGACTTAGATCCAGATATATCTTATATAGATCTTACTAGATTGAATCCAGATCTAGATCTTACAATTGGGTCACCTCACTCAAGCAGATCGATCTTAATCTTGTCTAGCTCTAGATCTAGATTAGACTATTAAATCATAATAACTCACGAATAGGATTAAGACATAAATCACAAATAGCAATAGGAAATTTAGTATGACTTAGCTTTGATTTTCCTGGAAAGAAAGAATGAAAAATCATCAACCACAGGTCACATTCACAACTGAACTGTACGAATGCAAAAGTAAGTCAAGGCATCTCAACATTGTCTAAATCAATCCCAAAATCCTTTGCGCGAAAAGGCTATTTCCACAAGAAATACGTTAGTAGATTTCAGACTAAAAGTCTGACGGAAATAAAGAAGGTGACAATTTTTAAATCTGAAATCTTCTAGTGTGAGTGGTGGGGCCTCACGGATCAGTGTGGAAATTGTAGTTCGCCGTGGAAATCAAAGCGAAAGTTAAAGCAGATTGTTTCCGCTGATGATAAGTATAAAAATCTGCGATGGGCCTGGAGTCGGGAATTTTATCCTGTTATGCTAAACCATCTCACCTATTCATAACAGCGAACATTTTAGTAAAAAGGGAAGAAAAGGAAACTTAAGAGATAAATATGTTAAAACTAGAAAACCTCAACTAATCTGAAATCATAGGAAATCTGAAAGATTTACATCCCTCTGTCACTTTCTGATTTTCCAAACAGAACTAAATCATAGGCAAATGAAAGCATTGATACATTCATTGGTTTGAGCTTCCACATACCTACATTCTTTTCTTCATTTTTGAGGATGCCTTTGCAACTGAATCCATAAATGTGATAAACAAAAGAGGACTTAGGATACAACCCTTTCTTACTCCAAATTCTTCAAATACATTTCCAGCTACTCTGACTACACATGTCGGTTTATTATAAAAAAAATGTTTAATGGCTTTATTAAATTTTGCTCTACATTGTGTTCTTTTAAGGAATGCCATAGTTCGTCCCTCTTCAGTGTCAAATGCCTTTTGTAACTCAATAAAACACAGGTGCAAGTAAATGTTTCTCTCAGGAATTTTTGTATTATTTGTCTAATTGTAAATATGTGGTCTTGTACACTTCTTCCTGATCTAAATCCACTCTGATGTTCTTCAATCTGATCCTCTACTCTTTTCCTTAGTCTCATTTCCAGTATCCTGGCATACACTTTTTCCTGGTGCGCCAAGTAGTGATATCTCTCTATAGTTTGATCCTTTCTTATGTAATGGTACTACTGTTCTTTTTTCCAGTCATCTGGCATCTGTTTGGACTTCCATGCTTGTTGGCATATTGCATGTAGTAGTTTGTCTGCCTCTCTCCCTTAGTTTTTAATCATTTCTGGATAAACTTGATCTGCTCCTGGGGACTTTCCTAATTTCACTTTTCTTATAGCTATTTGGATTTCTTCCATTGAGATATCTACATCTTCAGCTCTCTCCTCTGGATGACTTGTTACACTTACTAAATGATCTTTACTCCTTGTTTCATATGTTCTCGAGGGATTATGTAATTTGGTGAAAATACTTTCTCCATGTTTCCATGATTTCGCTGTCTCCTTTCATTATTTCTCCTTTGGCATGTTTCACAAAAATGGGACCCTATTTCATTTAATTTGTTTCCTACCACAGACCTCTTCAGTACAACTGAGAAGCGTTTCTTTATACACTTGCCACTTTTCTTCTATTGTGCTATCATTCAGATCGATCCGTCTTTCACTGATAAATCTTTTTATCCTATATTGGTATATCTCTTTTACTATTGCTTTATTTAGTTTCTCTATTTTGAGTTTAGTAGCTTTCTTCTCTTTTCTTTTCTGTTTGTTTTCTTCAGTCAGTAATCTCACTTTGGCAATCACTAGGTGATGATCACTAAATATTTCTGCTCCTCTGTTTACTCTTGTATTCATTGTACTGTAAAAAGGGGAGTTGCTAATTATTATGCAGTCTATCATTGACTTTTCACATCTGTCTTCATTTACTCTTGTATATTTATGGATATCTTTATGAGGAATAAAGGTGTTGACCTTTTTTCATGTTATTCTTTAGGCAAAAATCTATTTGGAGAAGTTTTTTTTCGCTCCTTTACCTATTACTCCTCCTGACGTTTCTACATAGTTGCTTACTCTAGTGTTTAAATCTCCTCAAACCATTACTTCTTGTTTGGATTTAAGATTCTCTGCAGCTATTTGTAAATCGTTTTCCAACTGTCTAGTAGCTTTTCATGCCCTATATGCATTAGGAGGCCTACTTTGTCTTTGACATCTACTCCTGAGAAGATTAAAGTATGATTTGGGCCTACATTTTCTATTCTTTGTTTCTGTAATGGCCAAAATGTCTACTTTGAATTTTTCCATTTCTTCAACTAATTCTATCTCTTTTCCATTCATTGCCCTAATATTCCACGCTCCAATCACAGTCCGTTTCCATTTTCGTCGTTAAGGTCAAACCGGGATATTGTATTTATTTCTCTGAATCAGTTTGGTTTTGGATAAACAGGGGATTAGCCCATTGTACCCTAGGTAGATGGTGGGGCTACCACCTTGATGCCCCCTACCAGGCCTTGTTGTTTTCTGTCAGGGCTAACTCCCGTAGCCTTTGGTCAGTCAAGACCAGCATGCAAGGCAGCAGGTTGTTATTTTCTGTCAGGGTTAACTCCTTTAGCCTTTGGTCAGCAAGACCGGCCTGCAAGGCAGCAGGAGACTAATGGAGGGCAGGATAAATATTAATAACTTTTCAGCAAAACTTCCTACTCAAATCAAATTCAATGAGCCCCTAACACTAACCTTAATAGTGGGATACGTCCTGTGTTCTGCAGTGCTGTTCTCCCCAGGTACACTGCCAGCTGATCGTCCTTCACATTCATAACGGAACCTCAAACCTCGGGACTTTGGCTGTTCTATGATTTCAACCCTTGGGGTTTTCTTCTCGATTTGATGGAGGTGGAGCATTGTATTGAGTATTTACAGCAGGTGTGTAAAGCAATGAGGCGACCTTGTTGTGCATTGGATTCTTGAGTACCAGGACCATAATGCACTGTAAATTAAGAACATTGGTATAAACAGGCAAAATAAACTAGATCCTCTACAAAATTCATTTGCTTCGTAATCTGTTTTTTAATTTCAGTAGAACAAAAATATATTCTAGCTAATTCTAACATCCACGACACCCTGTAATATAAAAAAAAACCATTGACAATTTAACTTAAATTACAACCCCGTTTATGGTAAATAACGAAAAGTTTGCCATTCGCTGGACTTTCTGATTAAGTGCAATAGTAATTTTGTAAACTCACTATGGTGTCTCAGATTTTCACCACAATCTCTCTGAGTCTCTGCCGCCAACTTAAGGTTTCTTGAAACAAAAATTAGTTAACCCTCATTTACAGACTTACAGACTAAAGGCTGAAAAAAAACGTACTAAATAATTTTTTCACATAATGGCTGTCAGCTATGTAGAGGAATACAAAATGTGAGCCCCACATCATACAAAGATATTGTATAAATAAGGAAGCAAATGTCACCTTCATTTATATAGTGGAGGAGCACATCTATCAAAAAGAGAAATCTCTTAAATCTGCATTACGTGTTGATTATTTATGTAACACACAGGACCAATGATGCAAAAAATGTTTTGGGAAATAATACTCATTTGAATTTTCGATGTAACGACCAACAACAGACTTACTTCCCATTCTACCATCCTGCATCTGCTGGTGACCTGGCATGTTCATAGTTTGCTGAAAAAGTTGACCGGCAGTTGCATCATCTAAGCTCTGAACTAGTCTAGCCAAGTCAGTATTATTCATGTGGGACACGTCTTCAAATTCTGCAATAAGATATTTCAGTGATTTGCTCATAACTTGCAATATTCGATTGTTTCTAAAACAACAAACAGGATTTAAAAATCAGAATTCTTTCATAAGAAAGACAAATTTCATTGAATTCAACTGTGAAACAATATGGGGTAACAAATATGAGATAAGCATGTTGAATTCAATCTGTTCAGTTGCATAGCTGAGATTTCCTTTCTGATGGTTGGAATATAATAGTATACAAAGAAGAGTTCATGCCCCACCTATCATTCAATGAAACTTGACTTATCCAACATCCTACGATAAAATCCAAAATTCAAATAAAAGTAACCTTACTAGACAAAACATATTAATTGATCCATCAAAGTGGATAAGTTTAACTGCTTGTAGTACTTAAAGAGATTTTATATAAATTTGTAAATTGTTTTGTAAATTTATGACCATAAACAGGAGATAAAAAATCAAAATATACACAAGCTGAATGATGCAAAATGACACTCAGTGAAGATAAAACCTTATTGTTTTCAGGTTGCTACACTCAAAATTACTCAGCTAGTTTTAATATTTTCAACTTAAAAACAGTTATCAAACGGTGGATTTATTTCACAACGGTGTACTCTTAGGAAAGGTACTTCACTCTTCTTTCCTCACTTGACTCAGATGTGAATGAGTACTCAGCTATAGGAAGAAAGATCTTGTCAGTGTTAGTACGAAAAGCATAACTGGTTTGTATGCTCCCCCCAGAAGTTGAGAAGGACTTTGAATGAAATGGCCTGCTGGGAGATAAATGATGTACGATCAGTGAGCCTGCACTTGTGCGGGGATACGGACTATAAATCCATTTTTATCTTTATACATTAACCAATATTCTGATCTGTCAGATCATTTCGACATATTATATAAGTATATGGATTGTACATGTGGTTTAAATTTAAATCCGGGATCTCTAGGTCTAGATCTCAACTTTAATTATAAATAACATCAAGAACTCTTAATATAGAAGGTAAATGCCCAGATTATGATTCTATAGCTCTAGATACAGATGAAGCCGATAAATGAAACGCTGTTACATCTGGGACAGAATTCTTTCTTTTAATTTTGTAGGTTAATTGGCAGCTCGCTGTTTATTTGAAACACAAATAATAGTCATGGTCTCAAATTGAGACAAACAAATTCTAATGTGAAGGTTGCTGTAATGAAAAATGTTCAAGGTCAAGGATGGTGACAGTGTGTGCACTACTATGGGAGTCCTTTCCTGCCTTTTCAAAAAGTATTTTGTCTATCTTTCTCTGCCAGGGGAGGTTAAACACAAAAAAGAGGAAGATTTGGAGAAAAAAAAAGTGTACAATTTGAAATTGCTAACAAATTTTAACTCTCAACAATTCCAAACATGAAATTTTGATCCACAGTGATCGATGCCACAGCCCCTTTTGCCGCAGTCTTATCTAAATGTTTTAAAAAATTTATTTTGAGGTTTCTTAATGTTTTTATGCAAATACAGAGATAATCTAACCCTGAAAATATACTTCCATCAAAATAATAAGTAAGACTAGGAAATAATTGTGTGTACAAAGTGTGCAGCATTAGTGATGTAATGAATAAACGTTTGCTCTTTCCATCCACCATCTTGAATCCCTGACGACATTGTTTCTTATCCTCCACTTTCTCAACAAGAAGTTCATCTTTCCAAATAAAACAATTTCTGATAAAGATACTAGATATAATAATAGTTTACATTATGTTTGATTTCACGTTTCAGAAGATTATTAAGCCAAAAAAGTAATTTTAACTTTCATATTTCCTTACTTTTTATTTATTCTTTGCATTTCAATACCTTATGTTTCGTTCAAATTTTCCCTTTTATGATGAAATTTCTAGCTGAATGCAGTTTTATTATTTGTAAAAAGATTTTTAAGTGTCTTTGATAAAGAGTCTAGACTACAATTGACTTTTAAAAATTCGTAGTATTTGTGGTAAATTATTGTCCCTTCTTGTGTTTTTCTCCTCGTTATGTTAAAAAAAACTGTCAAAAACCCATAAAAAAAACAACAAATCTACAGAAATTTCTGAACAAAATGAGGGGTAATATGATCTCTCTTGCACTCAGTCAAACATTATTTGAAATACAAAAAGGCAAGGTCTTAACAAATTTCACAAGGGAGAAATTCCTGGAATCTTTGAATTAATGAGGGTAGGAGAAACCAACAAAAAAAAGCTCAAAAAGCATACAATTTTGAAAAGTCTACAAATCCGCTTTTTTCAGCAGTAGGTTGGGAGCATTGTAGGATTTATGTACATGTATCTGTCTGACCACACTCTTCCATAGTTAAAGCAAGCACACCGCGAGGCTATCTTCCTCAGGAAAAATCAAAATGTCAGTGCCCCTTTGGCTCAAGACATTCAATGAATAATCGAATTAAACCTTCTTTCTTGAGATAGGTAGTTCTACAGTGGTGTAACATCAACACGGCTATTAACATCAGTACAAATAGTCAGTTCTGTTTGACGTGTCTGTCTTTATTTCAATAAAAGTTCTCTTTATTTCAATAATAGCTCTCAGTTCAATAAAAATAAATGTTTGTTCCATACAATAACTAACAAGAATCTATTGTGATCGTATTTTTTGTTTCAAAGTGGGTGGTAGTTTTGCTGTTAAAAGTAGCTACAATGATGTTACAGTGGACATGTTGATACTATATAATATGGGAAATTGGGGACATTCCCTGGCATCAACCAATCAAAATGCACAGTAAATACAAATGGGCCATTATTCATTACAAGATTGACTACTTTTAGATAATTTAGGATGATTTATTGACACAAACAGGATTCTTTATTTACATATCTTCACATATGGTCCTTAGGTAGCCTTACTGGCGTAGACTATATAGTGGAAAGAAAATAAACTCATGCATTAAATTAATACAAGCTTTTCGACACGTTTTGGTTGTTTTCAGAGTTATAAACATAAAACATTATAATAACAGGCGCAGCCGTCTCACTTACAATTTTAATTTCAATCATTCGAGAGTTCCATCTCCTGCTGCTTTGTCTGAAAAAGTCAAGCAGTGAGACAAATTAACTTGCCTACAGAAGACACCTCCGATTTAACTTAGATTCTGAATTAGATCTAGAAGTTGACAGTCATGAGTGGCATTTGCCCAACGTAAATCAACTCAAACTAGGTCAAGATAGGGCACATCCCTTTAGTTTCCAAAGGTTTAAATGATTCTGAAAAGTGGTATATCCACAAAGGAAGAATCAATGAGAGTTCCCCGTGTCCCTGTATGGGTCCATGCATATACTTTGCGTCTACTCAACCGTGCATCAGAAATGCCACCACGCAAGTCTAGACATTACATAGATTTTCAACCAATCCCTGCGGATGGGAACTATAGTTCCCACATATTCAAGTTTCCCTTTATGTATGAAAAATGCTTAGCAAGTGAGTTACTTACAGTGACAGATCACGTCGTGCGACTGCGATCGGTTTTTCGCGGGGAGCGCTTGAAAGGAAAATAGGTCACTTTCTTGAATAACAAAAGGGTAAACGAACGTAACCATGTGTTGATTGATATAAGTCTAAGAAGTACTGCATGCTCATGATAGACAGGGATTACACATCTAAAGTGGACACAAATGGAGGCTGGCCGCAATTCTGTCCTATGGCGCTAGGCCTGGATCTAGCTCTAGATCTTGTACATGAGATCTAGATAGATGTAATAGTAGGACTTCCATGATCAGGGTACCAATTTTTTTTTCCGCAGCTGACTTTAATTCACTACAAAGTAAAGATACAACTTATCAAACCAGTTTTACATATTATTCTAGTACATTTCAATGGACAGAAATATTTTTTTAGACAATAATCCATAGAGAACTACCGAGTCGAGCTTAGAACCTCCACACAGCGGGCATCTTCTTTCTTTGTCACTGGTTTCACTGTCGGCAAGACAAAATTTAGCATGACTCGATAGTCCAATGCTACAGTCTCAGTCCAGCTCTCCTCACTCTCCCTGTCTTCTGTATTATGATTGTCACATTTGAACTGTTTGTGTTCATCAATCAGTGTTCAGTCCCATCTGTTGTGTCGCAACAGTGTCACACGATTTCTGATTGATCCACATTGAAGGTAGATCTAGCTCTTCCCACTAACTCTTTATATTATTTATTTATTTCCCCACAAAAACCAAGCCCCAACTTTTTATCTCAACCCTTTAAAATAAACCCTGTTTAGTATGTCCCTTGGGGGGAAGTACCCCGACCAATAGATCTTTATTACTATATATTCTCAATCCTTTCTTCATAACACCGCTCAAATTAGAATCTACTAAGAAGGGCCTAGAATCTAGATGTAAATCTAGACGACTTAGATCTATATCTAATACTGTGCTACCTAAAACTAACGTCAAGATCTCTTTCTCAGTTACCTCAGCCATGGCAATAATCAGTTTGTCATTAGCCTAGCGCGATAGCCTCATACTTCATACTCATAGGTAGACCTAGATCTGATCTATCTAGATTTTAGGTCTAGATCTAGAATTCTACACCTGTATCAATTTTATATACTATATTGAAATATTGAAGTCAGAGATATAGATCTAGAAACGAAGATCCAG
The DNA here is from genome assembly GCA_037039925.1 of Doris montereyensis. Taxonomy (NCBI): domain Eukaryota; kingdom Metazoa; phylum Mollusca; class Gastropoda; order Nudibranchia; family Dorididae; genus Doris; species Doris montereyensis. The sequence goes on along the minus strand of JAXRKP010000194.1, from coordinate 313,218 downwards.
CAGACATGAGACTAAGATCTGGTTCTTGATTCTAGATCTAGATAGAAGGTGGATTTCAGATTCTTTCTACACACAAGACTTCCAAGTTCTAAGTGGCTAGCCTAGCAGATGACACGAGAACATTGCATGCTATGATTTGCTCCGCTTTAATACATGGTCAGACAACGCATTTCACACTTGATTTAAAAATATAAAATGTTTACAAACATACCATCGGGCAGTCCATTGGATGTCAATGCCATTTTTGTGAAAATGAAACTATTGATTGCACATTCACGACAGATTGAGGGCCGACGCCATTGAAATTCTGAAATAGAACAAATTACCAGACTATGTTGTGAGAAACATTCGCCGAAAAGGTTATATATTTATGTCTGTGATTGGCTAATATTATACCACTAGGTGACACTGCTAAACATTTCATTTCTTGTGATAATTTCATTGGTTGATACTAGAAGAGGGCGCTCTTTTTACTCTACGTCATTTCTATTTTTAAGGATTGGACTTTCCGTCTGGAAACTAATAATGGAACAGGGAAGTCCTTGGGATAAAAATCCTTTGCCTTGCGCCTGCGAGAACGACCTCAGAATACTCAGATCGATTATTATAGCCAGCCCCGTTTCAGGAGTTAGTAGGCCCTATATAATTTTATCTTCAAGACCAGGCCGTACACTATCACATAGAGTAACAAACTTTGAATCAAGAGTTAAAGATCAAA
>JAXRKP010000194.1:290000-292500 GCA_037039925.1 Doris montereyensis | reverse complement strand
CCAAACTCAAAATAGAAGAACTTTAAGGAACCAGAAGTAACACAGATATATCAATCTAGGATATAAAAAAAGATGTATCAGCGGAAGGCAAAATGATCAGAATGATAGCACATTAGAATAAAAGTGGCAACTTTATAAAGAAACACTCCTCAGACTTGTACTGAAGAGGTCTGAGGTAGGACACAAATTTTAGGAGATAAAAAAAGAACAGCTTGGTGAAATGAAAATGTCAAAACTAAGACCAAAGAAAAGAAGGATGCCTGGAAGAAATACTTGCAAACAAAGAGGCCAGAGGATAGGCTAGATTACTTACTTACTTACTTACTTAGGCCTGCTTCCCTTCTGTGGCATATGCCATCCACAAGTGCCCTCCATTTCCCACGGTCCTTTCTAGCTCCAACCAGCCGAACCACAATCTTCTTTGTTTCTGCCTCCATGTCCCTTCGCCATATGTTTGATGGTCTGCTCTCTTCTTTTCCTTTGCGAATTCCATGTCAGACAAGCCTAGTGGTGTTTTGTTTAGGCTTTCTCAGTGTGTGACCTATCCACCGCCATCTCCTCTTTTGAATGTTTTCTTCAACCAAGAGGGGAGCTTCTTTCCCAAATGCCTCTGTTGCTGATGGAATCAGGCCAGAATATTCGGAGGATCTTTCGTAAACAGCTGTTAATATATGTCTGGAGTTTCCCTATAGTTGTCTTTGTTATTCTCCAGGTCTCAGCTTCATGCAAACAGACAGATTTGATGTTATACTTAAAGATGCGGATTTTGGTTTTGTGGAGATTACCTGGACTTCCAGATTTCATCATAAGGGAAATCCGTCTAGAGTCACGGGTTCGTCATTGTCTCCATTTATTTTCAGCGATTGGGTCTTCTTTGAGTGTCTGTTGAGATCAATCTGAGCTGCATAGGACGATAATGTTGAAGTCTTATCCTGGATCTGCTGTTGGATATGGGAGAGCAGGGCGATGTCATCTGCAAAGTCCAGGTCCATGTCATCAAGCTGAGTCCACAGATTCCACTCACTGAATGTCACTTGTCTTCCCTTCTGTGGTTCTTCTCATCACCCAGTTGATGGCCAGTAGAAACAAAATGGTAAGAGAAGGCATCCCAGACGCACCCCTGTCTCTACCTGAAAGCGACGGATCCCTTGTCCTCATTGGACAATATGACACATTACTCCGTCATACATCTTTATTAAGTTCGCAATTTTGGTAGGAATACCATATTTCGAAGGAGCTACAATTGGCTCTCTCTATGCAAGCTGTCGAAGGCTTTTTGTAAATCCACAAAGTTGACATACAGGTGTGTTCCATTCCAATGTTTGTTCGACAATAATTCGGAGGGTGGCACAATCTGATCTGTGCAAGAAATTTCTTTTCTAAAAGCCTGCTTGTTAATCTTTGAGTCTCCCATCTACCTCCTCCTTCATCCTCTACAACAGTATTCTGTTTAAGAACTTCTCTGGGACTGACAGGAGAGTGGTGCCACAGTAGTTGCCACAGCTGCTCAGGTCTCCTTTATTAAGCAGTATCCATATCTTTTCAAACAGCATTAAGAGTATGTCTACAAAAGTTTCGATGTCTGCTTTCAGGGCCTCCACATGGATTTCATCAGGGCCTGCTGCCTTGCCGTTTTTCATTTTCTTTATGGCGCCAATGATTTCTGCCCTATTTGGTTACTCGCAGTTTATATACATATCTGTTCCTGCTGTAGGAATGCATGGTAGGTCCTTTGGTGCTGGTCTGATGAGCAGATCTTCAAAATACTCTGCACATCTGTTAAATTTTTCCTCGTTGTTTGTGATTATCTTTCCCTGCTTGTCCTTGATGGGTCGTTCAGGTTTGAAGAGCTTGCCTGGCAGTTTCTTTGTGATGTTGTATAATTCTTAATGTTTCTGCATCCTGCTGTTTCCTCTGCCAGGTTGTCGATTAACTTTCGTTTATCACTCGTCTTACTTCCTTGTGAACCTCGTTGTATCCTGCCTGGGCTGCTGCTTCTCTTGCTCTGGTTCTGCTTTGCTGACTGCCTCTTTCTTCTGTCTCCGTAATTATATTTTCCTAAGAGTGCCTAATGCCATCCAGTCCTTTTGCTGACTTTATCTTGGTCCTGGCACTTCTTTGCATGTTGTCATGATAGTTTATCTTGATTTCATCCATTCGGTGTTATGTCTATTTTCTCACTATGAAGGTCTTGCAAAGCTTGGAATTTGTTTTTCAAAGTCAAAGTAAATGAACCTCTAATTTGTGGGTCGTTCAACAGTTTTTCATTGAATGTTTCTCTTACAGCTTTTGTTTCTTTGGGGTTCTCCTTCAACCTGAATCTAAGTTTGACGACCAGAGATGGTGGTCTGATGCTACATCCGCCCCCACTTCTCACCTTAACGTCCTGAAGTGACCGTCTGAACTTTCTATCATGCAGATACGGTCTATTTGGTTTCCTGATTTGTGGTCTGATGATACTCACGCTACCTTGTGTATTTTCTTGCGTAGAAACATACTT
>JAXRKP010000194.1:207500-285000 GCA_037039925.1 Doris montereyensis | reverse complement strand
ATGGATGTTATTTGTCTTCCTAAAATTAGAAAATCATTTATTTTGTGTTAACATTAAGTTGTAAATAATTGTCATCACACCATTTTACAAACCTTTTGATTTCTTGAGCATAATTGATTATATCTACTTCTAACCTGATAAGAGCTTGGATAGATGTATCATCTGCATATTTTATTATTGCAAAATTAAATTGTAATTTGACTGTCCATGCATGTGGTAAACATGCACATTGTAAACTGGTGGCTTGAGTTGAGAGAGAGAGAGAGAGAGAGAGAGAGAGAGAGAGAGAGAGAGAGAGAGAGAGAGAGAGAGAGAGAGAGAGAGAGAGAGAGAGAGAGAGAGAGAGACAGAGAGAGAGACAGAGAGAGAGAGAGACAGACAGACAGACAGACAGACAGACAGACAGACAGACAGACAGACAAAGACAGAAAGAGACAGAGAGAGACAGAGACAAAGAGATTTCCCCATCCTCTCTACATGCCATGTCCCTTATGAAGAGTTCCAAGAAATGGAATATCGATTCAAAGTAAAAATTGCTCCTTGACCTTTACGTCCTAACCTTTATTGCTTGCTCTTTGTTCTCTCTTCTCTCAAGTATTTTATTCGCAATCTTCACAAGCGCGTGAGTAAACGTTATACCGGTAGACAGATCTATATCTGGATCTAGGCCCTATTAGGTCTAGAATCTAGATCTAGATAGAGCTATGTTATGTAATTACAAAATAATATAGATAAAAAGTATTGTGATGGCAGGCCAGATCTATTGATGTTGAGAGAGAAAGGCTGATGTGGCAGGTTACATTTAAATGGATTTAGATCTAGATCTAAGATCTAGATCTCTAGATCTAGATGATCTAGATCTAGATTAGTCCTAAGATCTCTATATTTCATAAAACATGTTCTTTAAAAAAATCTCGATTCTAGATCTATAACCTAGATCAAGATCTAGCTATTGATTCTAGATCTAGAACTTATTGGCTTTTTTGTAGATCTAGACCTTTATAATCCCTATAATAATAGTACTAGATCTAGATCTAGATCTAGATCTAGAGCAAGCTATTAGGCCAACGCAAAACAGCAAACTGATAGGCCTACAAGATTCATTGACTAACACTAGATAGATCTAGATCTAGTAACACTACTCACGTCTAATTACAATATTATAAGGATGTTATTGTCAGTATATCACAACGATCTTTTAACAAATTTGTTATGTGTTATGAGTTTGTGACAAAGGTCATTGAAACGCTCATACCCTTGTCTGATCTGTGTCTACTCTAAAGTTTCCTATTGATTTGATATTGCATCGATTTATAAATCTATTTAAAGAAAAATATCTAGATTCTAGATCTATCCTAAACAACATAACACATGTTTTGAAAATCCTTTATAATGGCAATCTGTTTTTTCATCTTTTTTTATCAGTTCCCATTCTACCTTTCGGTGTATGGTTTCAGATGCTCGATATGTTCTTTCTCCAAGATGCCCTGCCCAAGCATTTTTTGTTTCCTTCCAAAAAAGTTAAATTTCTATGCTCTTTTATATCTTCTTCCCACTTTCTCCGAGATCTGCCTTTTGGTCTTTTACCTTGGGCTTTAGCCCTGTATACTGATTTAGCTATTCTATTGTCATTCATTCTGTTTACATGCCCAAACCATCTCAATTGATTTATTTCTATCTTTGTTTTCATGCCATCTGCTTTGGTTTGATCTCTTATTGTTGTGTGTTTCTGATTTTGTCTCTTTTAGTTTTCCCTACTACTCTTCTTAGATATTTCATTTCAGCTGCCTGTACTCTACTGTATTCTCTACTGTCAAAGATCCAGGTTTCGTTGTCATAGAGGAGAGTAGGGCAATAAACTGTATTGTATATTGCCATTTTGGTTTTTGTTGACAATTCTTGTTTACCTACAAATGTCTTTCCTAAACGGTTATATATTGCACTTGCCTTTTGGATTCTCTGGCTGATTTCTTCAATTAATTTTCCTCTGAGTTACTCATTACTTCTAGGGCGAAATATGACAATAAGTGACAACTCCACTAATAAAGACAGAACAAACACGTAACGTTTTGGGTATAACCCTTCGTCAGACAACAAACAAGAAATATCTAGAATCTAGATCTAAGGATTACTTCAGGCATCACACAATGTGATGTCAGAAGAAAAACATAAAGGAGAAAGAAAAAGACAGTGATGATAAGAAACGTAGCAGAGGTGAGAAGAATGAGTGAGAGTGGAAGGTTCAGATCTAGAATGATATAAAAATAAGTAAGTAATAAAAGGTGAGAAAGAAATAGATAGAAGGAGAGAAATACAGAGAGAGAGAGAGAAAAAGAAAGAAAAAAATCAAGGGAGAGAGACGTGTGAGTATGGGAAACAAGAATGAAAAAATAGGATAAATATAAGACTATATCTATATCTCACTGGGTCTAGAAAGAAGAAATGATAGAGAAAGAGTGAAAGGAAGTATCAATCAAGGCAAAAATTTACACTGAAGGTGCGAAATGTATATAAATTACAAATTTATGGATGCAATAAAGGAAGCGAGTAAACAGCTTATCTAAAATTTTAAAAAATACCAGTTAGCACTAGCTGATGCTTTCCAAGTTATCGAAGTCTTAAGTATTTTCTCCTTGGTGATAAAGGGTCATTATTTCTAGGTAATTGTAGCTGCGAACTTGTTCTAAATTCTCCCTGCCCAATTTAAGATTTGTGTTTTAGCTTCCCTAGTTACTAGCATTGTTTTGGTTTTCTTTGCATTTACTCTCATTCCTGTTTTATATAGTTCATTGTTCATAATGTTGATATTTGACTGAAGGCCACATTCTGATTTTCCAAACAGAACTAAATCATCGGCAAATGAAAGCATTGATACATTTACTGGTTTGAGCTTCCACATACCTATATTCATTTTCTTTATTTTTGAGGATGCCTTTGCGACTGAATCCATAAATGTGATAAACAAAAGAGGGACTTAGGATACAACCCTGTCTTATTCCTATATCTACATCAAATTCTGCAGATATGTTTCCAGCTACTCTCACTGCACATGTTGGTTTATTGTAAAAACTTTTAATGGCTTCTATTAAATTTTGCTCTACATTGTGTTCTTTGAAAGGAATGTCAGAGTTCATCCAAAACCAAACAGATTCAGAGAAAAAATAAATATAATATAACCGGCTTGATCTTTCGAAGACGAACATGGAAACGAACACGGAATATGATTTTTGGAACATGGAATGTTAGGGCAATAAATGGAAAAGAGTTAGAATTAGTTGAAGAAATGGAAAAATTCAAAGTAGATATTTTGGCCATTACAGAAACAAAGAAAAAGGACAAGGAATAGAAAATGTAGGACCGAATCATATTTTAATCTTCTCAGGAGTAGATGTCAAAGATAGAGTAGGCCTCCTAGTGCATAAAAGACACGAAAAGCTACTAGAAAGTTGGAAATTTATAAGCCCACAGCTTTTAGAGGTAAATATTAAACCAAAATGACGAGAAATAAAATTATTAATAGGTTATGGACAAAACGAAGGCGCAACTGAAAAAAAAAGAAGATAACTTCGAAAACAATTTACAAATAACTGTAGAGAATCTTAAACCCAAACAGGAACTTATGGTTTTAGGAGATTTAAATGCTAGAGTAGGCAACAACGTAGAAACCTCAGGAGGAGTAGTAGGTACAGAAAGAGAGACAACAACTTCTCCATATGGAGAGAGACTAATGGATTTTTGCAGAGACTAATAGATTTTTGCCTAAAGAATAACATGAAAATAGCCAACACCTTTTTTCCTCATAAAGATATCCGCAAATATACTGGAGTAAATGAAGACAGGTGTGAAAAGTCAATGATAGACTACATAATAGGTAGCAGCTCCTTTTTTTAAAGTATATTGGACGCAAGAGTAAACAGAAAAGCAGATATATATTTAGTGATCATCACTTAGTGATTGCTAAAATGAGATTACTGACTGAAGAAAACAAACAGAAAAGGAAAGAGAAGAAAGCTTCTCAACTCAAAATAGAGGAACTAAATAAACCAGTAGTAAAACGGGTATACCAATCTAGGATAAAAAAGATTTATCAGTGAAAGGGAGATGGATCTGAATGATAGCACAATAGAAGAAAAGTGGCAGATGTATATATAAAGAAACACTCCTCAGTTGTATTGAAGAAATCTGTGGTAGGAAACAAATTAAAGGAGATGGGAAAAGAACATCATGGTGGAATGAGAACGTCAAGACTAAGATAAAAAAAAAGAAGGATACCTGGAAGAAATACTTGCAAACAAAGATACCAGAGGATAGGATAGATTACGTGAATAAAAGAACTATCGCCAAAGAGGAAGTTAGGAAAGCAAAACAGGAACAATAGGAAGAGTTTGGACAAAGACTTCAAGAAAGCTATCAAGGAAATCAAAAGCTGTTCTGGGGGACAATGAAGAGCATGAGCAAGACCAAAGCATGGCCAATACGACAAATTAAGAATGCCAAAGGAGAAATAATGAAAGAAGACAACGAAATCATGGACTATTTTCCCTCTATCATATTTAGATTATGAGGACATTGATGCAAAATCTTTTACAGATACACAGAAATTCAAATTTGATATTTTCAACCTGTTTTTATTATCACCTTTTATCACAGCCTCTTGTTCAATCAAAAGTACACATAATATGAAGTTCTATAGACACTAGGAACTATCAGAAAATGATGTTTAGAAGAACCTGTGGGTTGGTCAGAAATAAATACTCAACTCACACCTTTTGCTTTGAAACATTTGAAAACATTCTCACAGGAAAGGGGTAGATCTATTTTTGATTCTATATAGGCCTATAGGATACTGATAGGTTCTATGTGTTCTAAATTGTGAAATAAAGTTTACAGCTAAAGATTTTGGTATAATAAATGCTTGTTTTTTCCATTTGTCATAGAACCAGTTATGGTACAACTTAGGAAATTTCTCAAGTGGGGTTTAACTGGTTGTACTGTGTCAACAATTGCATTGGCTGCTTATTCTGGTTCATCTGCTACTGATATTGGAACCACAGGAATTGTCCGGTTTGGTCGTGCTGCCATTGCGGTAAATAGAAGACATATTGATAATATACTCATGATCAAAAGAAACTTGACACACAAATTAAATCAAATAAAGCCTTTGGTGGTGAGAGAAAATTAAAATCCAATTGAATCTTTAATTATTTATATGGGAGTTACCAATATCATAGGGGCATGGATTTGAAAAATCTAACTAACTAGCTGCTTGTGTTGCCCTCCAGCATTGATCAAACTGTTACATCGTCGTCTCATTGAGTTAATTGATTGCCGAATTTCATGCTGAGGAATATAATTCCAAGCTGTGCTGACCTTCTCTACTGTCTGGGGAGGTGGATTCAGGGCACACACCTGCCTTTCAGTGGCATCCGAAAGGTGCTTTATTGGGTTCATATTGGGGTAATTTGCAGGCTAAGGAAACATTCACATTTTGTGCATCAAGGGATTGCCGCATGTAGTCGAGCCCTATATGATGGGACAGCATTATCGTGCATGAAAATGAACCCTTGATGAATGATATTCTTCAGCATAAAATTTGGCATTTAATTGACTCCATGAGATAACGTTTTAACAAATGCTGGAGGGCAACTCACAAGCTACTAATTTGTTAGATTTTTCAAATCCACCCCTTTGATAACATTTGAAGGCTTAACTGGATTTTACTTTTCTCATCGCCAAAAGCATTTCTTACTTTAATATTTCACATTACAACAACTGTTCAATTAAATTAAATGTATTTGACTCAACTTTATTTGACTGTCTAGTTTCTTTTGGTCATGAATTAATGATTAATAAAAATATCACCAATTCTAGACTGATTACTTTCGTGGAATTAGACAACGAAGATATTGTACAATGTCAAATCTGTCAATGTCAGTCATTACTACTTTTGAGAGAATAGAAAAAATCTGAGTAAATGAAAAAAGCTACTTTTTTTGTTAAGTTCTTCGTTTTGGGCAAAAATAACAATTTTAAAAATATATCCATTACATATAGAGAATTTCTCTGTCATGAATCGATTTACTGATATTATGACATACCACAGCTTTTTAATTAACCTTTTAAAGGGGGGGGACTACAGCTAAGAGGCAAAATACTCAATTTTTGACATATAATGTTCATATTTCACACATACAAAGGGTATCATGTTGTGGTCAACATGGACTAGTTTTTTTGTTGCTTAACATTTTGGATGCCATGGTAATGATGGCCATATTGGATTTTATACACTTTTTTAAAAATTGCTAAAACTCAAGATGTAATCTTTCAAAGTCTACCAAATTTGAGATATAGGAAGTATAAAGACATATAAAGAATGTTTAATATTGGTTTCTAGATATCTGGTCTAGTTATTGAGAAAAACAATATTGAAAAAGTAATTCTACAATTTACTAATTTGTCAATAAAATCAAAATATTGAATTTTCAAAAAAAACCTCTTATACAAATTAGGTAATCATATAAAGAAGGTATAGCCCAAATGTGATGAAAATCTAATGGTGACTTTTTGACTTAACAAAATGTTGGCAAAAAAGCTAGTTTCAACAAAAACTCCATTTTGTATTTCCGATTTTTTGTTGTTTATTTGATTTGATTTACCCACATCCACAACTAAGGTGATCTCTGGGTTTTGGTAGGATTTAAATTTATTTTTGCCCGGACTGCCCTATAAACAGCCATTTTGTTCTCAATTGTGCAATATATTTTTTTTATTGTACTTCCCTATCCCAAGGCTCTACAATGCGGCATAGAGTACAAGTATCTTTTTTACAAGTATCCTGATGGATCCAATGAAGAATATCAGACTGCTTTGAAAGAGGTAAGACTGTACATGATTCAACAAAAGAAGGTAAAAGGAAAACTCTAGGAATACATTTTCAGGGAGTATAGTTGCAGTATCTTTTTATATTGCTTGTTGTTAAAGGGAATATGCAGTTTCTGAAACTATTTTTTTAACTATTGATTTGTTTCGGTTAAATTATGCACATATGTAATCAGTGCATTGAAACATAAACTTGTATGGTGTTGTTTACTTGGTTGTCATGGAAATGGCCACCATTTTGAATTATTTTTTTTGTTTACTCGTTATTTTACATAGCTATTTAGAAAAACTTAATAACCAAATCGCTCCAATCTTCACATACAAGTTGTTCAAGGTAATGACTATAAACTGTCACAACAAAATTTGGACTTTTGGTTTTATTTATGATTAATTTAGTTTGCCATATAAAACATGTACAAATTAATTATAAAACAAGATATTTTTACAAAACGTATACATTTAAGGGGCGTCCGGGTGAGCTGTAACAGCGTTTAGTAGAGTCTTGGGCTCATAATACCCATTTTCCAAATCCACTCTAGAATGCTATCAACATCTTTAGAATCGAGTACATCAGTTGATTTTTTTATATAAAGCCTGAAAAGGTACTAATTCTATGGCCAATTTTAATATGGCTGTATCATTCTGAAGAAAATTGAATTTTCAAACCCGTTTTTCTCAAAAGATGTGATTTCTAGCATACAACGTTTTTAAAATCTTAAAATCTCAGAAAGTATTCATGCCAGAGTGTTGAAATTTAAAAACACAGCTAGACTAGTATTTGTTATTGGGAACTAGAGATTTTCACTGGTTTATTTTGATTTTCATATCTTTTTTGCACCTTTAAAATCAAAATATTACAAAATTTATCAATAGTTATTTTTTAATAAAATACTGATTTTTTAAAGCACATTTAAAAACAGCTGAGATAAATTAAATATGTCTTACTCCTTATTTAAGGGTTTAAAGAATATGTCTGAAAAGAATTTCATTGCTAGCCCATATACTTTTTGAGATTTTAAGATTTTAAATTTCGGCATCAAAATTCAACATTTACCATGGCAACGAATAATTTTTCCCAAAATTGTTTACATTTACATAGTAACTTAGATGCAAGCAACACATTGGCAGGAAAAAAATTAGCTAAAAATGCATTAGGGGAAAAAGTGAAAATTCACGCCCTTTAAAAAACAAAATTGTACAGTAAATGGTTATCTACAAAATTTCATGACAAAATATGTACAAATAAGGCCAAACAGTGAAAAAATAGTCTAAAAATAACATTTTGAGAAAATTCATACAAAAATACACGTTCCGCACAACTTTCGGTTCACAAGAGTTTTTACTCGTGATTATAAACTACATGCCTCAAATGATAATAAAAATAATGCATGGAATAGAATGAATATATTGTGTAATCAAATATTATAATATTTGAAAACAAAATGAAACATTCTCGATGACCCAATCGGGAGACCGATTGTGTCACTTGTGGGAAGTAACACGCATGATCACGCAAGAACGAAGTTGCTCGGTTGAACGGGCCAGTCGTGAGAGAGAGGGAGAGACTTTGCGACTGTTCGCCTGGATGTAACTGGCTTTTGAGCGTAACCTTTGCCCATATTTAGAAGTGTGGGCTTTGTTAACAGTTCTGATTAAAATAATATTGTACTATAGCGAAATAATACTATTGTCGCTGACTGTCTAGTCTCAACATGAAAAGCCCAGTGCATACGAATAGGTGTGGAAATGTATTGGGGATGGTTTGTAAGTAAAGCTAAGAAGTGGATCTAGAAAAAAATGCCATAACCTCAATTTTTATATTTTTACTCCAAATGGCCTATTCCAGATGCTGCATATCTCCTTAATACTTTCTATGTTATTTTTAAAATTTTAGTTCTATTATGACTGTAGGTGATATTGTTGCAGTCTATTCATAATCCTTACTTTCTGTGTATCATAATAAAAATCCTTATTGGTGAATTAGCATCATATGTCTTCTCTTTTTGTTGTATGATGTTTCATCTTTCATAGAATAATGTGTGACTTACTGCTTGTTTTTGTTTATGAATATGAACATAATCCATCATCAGTAAATGTAATGTTTAATTTAATTCCTTAGTTGCATCTCAAATCTGCAAGGCGGCTACGCGCAATGTGTTGTGAAAATGGTGGAGCTTTCATCAAAGTAGGCCAGCATTTAGGCTCTCTAGAATACCTTCTGCCCGTTGAATATGTTGAGACTATGAAAGTTCTACATGACCAGGCACCACAATCAAATCTAGATGATCTGAAACAAGTCATTTATGAAGATCTGGGCAAGCAGGTGGGATATTTTTATTTAAGGAAGTGACAATAATATATTAATCTATATATCTATATTTATATATTACCTTTATCTATATCTGTATCTCTGTATCTAGAGTGGTGTAACTTTAGTGCGGCTATCTAAGGACCGGAAGGAGAGAGAGAGAGAGAGTTCTCTTTTCCTCGCACAACAATTGACTTGAATGATACATAAATTGGTCTTTTTTAATAAAGACATTATTTAAATCATTTTAAGGTTGAGGATATGTTTGAGGACTTTGACCCTAACCCGTTGGGTGCTGCTTCACTTGCACAAGTGCACAAGGCTCGTCTATCCGATGGCAGAGTTGTAGCTGTTAAGATTCAACATCCAAAAGTCAAGGCACATTCCCAAGTGGATATTAAAACCATGGAGGTCTGTGAAATATCTTCAGTTTCTATTATTAATTTAATCAAGAACTTATAAAATTTACACAGATTCTGTTATTTTGCTTTGATTTACTGAAGTCAATATTTTTCCTCCTTTCAGTTCAGTAATAAAGTTACATGGAGTGTTTTAATACTTTCTTTGTGTCTGGTTGAAAAAGGAACATTACATCTCAGCTCTTAAAACACATTTTATCCAAATGGTATGATCCTATATGAAAAATATCACATTTTAAACAGAGACGGTCATTTACTTCTGAAATAATTGAAAGCAATAAAGAAATTGAATTGATAAATTCCCTGAAACTAAAGAAATGTCATACTTTCTCCCTATTTATTGCAGTTTTTAGTTAATGCTGTTGGATGGGTTTTCCTGAGTTTCATTATTCATGGTTGGCAGAAGAAACAAAGAAAAAATCTTCCACTGGAATTGGATTTCTTGAAGGAAGGTCAAAACTGTGAGAAAGTGGGAGAGCTTTTAAAAAAGTTTAAGTTTCTTAAGGTTTGTCTTCTTTGAAATCAGAATCAAAATTATGTACGATACGTGTTTCTAAATAGAGAAAATTAGTCTTGTCATGGTTGCATTATTATATAAATACCTATTTATCTAGCTATCCATCTATAGATTTATCTATGTATCTATTCATCTATCGATCTATCTATCTTTCTATCTATTAATCTATTGATTTATAAATTTCCCTGATATATAAATAAACTATACTATAACATAGCTATTTTATCTCAGATAAAATAAATGCCAAGTTATGTAATATACCTTTACGTTGAACTTACAATATCCTTATGTTGATCATTTCATAAGAGTTGAAAATATGGATTAGAATTGTTGCTCTAACAATTGGGTAAAGAAATGGCAGCATTCATGGTAATTCTGCTTCGTTTTTACCAGTTTGAACAGAGCACAGTGATATTTGGATGCTCTTTTGCCTTAGAATTTATAATGAAATTCTGATGTCTTTGAAATCATTGAATCAAGAGCAAATTTCAAAGTTTTCATGAATATTATCTTCCATTCCTCAAGGTTCCCAAAGTTTATTGGAACTTGTCATCAGACCGTGTCCTCACCATGGAGTTCTGTGAAGGGGGTAAGGTTGATGATGTGGCTTACATGAAGAAAAACAAGATTTCCGTAAATCAGGTTTGTTGTTAGCATGCTGCTGATCCTCTTTCTGTTATGATCTCTGTCTCTTCTTAAGGTAACTGTATTTAGATCTTTTGAATTCCAAATGTTGTAAATAGTGTAACCTAGATAATCATTATGTAGCGTTTAATAGTCAGACCTTTAGGCCTAGAACTCAGATTTGAAAGAAGAGGAAGGAGGAGGAGGTATAAGTGTAAGAATAAAAAAGAGGATGAATAGTGAAGAACTGTAATGTACTTCTTTGAAATATCATAAAACTGGGCAGCTGCTGCATCAAGCGGTCTTATTCAGTCTTCAATCCAGACCATCATCAATTTTATGACTGAAAACATGATTCCTGCTCACATCAGTTATTTGATCTGGTCAAGATGTTTCAAATGACTACAACAAGTATGTGAATCATAGATCTCAATCACCCCCCTTCATCTCATGGGGCTCTGGCTTCTACATCAAAGCCTGACACTCATTTGATCGGGACAAGTAGAGATTCTAGGTCTCCAACATGATGCACATTTGAGAGAGAGAGAGAGAGAGAGAGAGAGAAAGAAAAGTGACATTGTCAATCTGACTTTGAAATTTCATTTAACTGCATTGAGTTTAGCATACCATTTGGCTTTCCAATAAAACTAAAACCAGTCTCTTTGCCGAACTGACGTTTTTAAAAAAATTGCCTATAATAGATTACACGCAAAAAGCGGCCTCTAAGGCAGACCAGTTCTTAGGAGGCGGCCTCTTAGGCGGAGACCTCTGTATTTTGATTAAGTTTACTGATAATAGAAATTGATACTAAATTTACACAAGATAGTTTATTTAACACAATACATTTCAAATGTATGAACTTATTCAAACAGAACTATTTTTGAGGGATTTTGATTTTTCAATTCTTTTTATTTGTCAGTATGATTAAAACATACTCTTTTGTTGTTTTTTTAGCAATGACATATTCTAGTCCCTTGAAGCTTATCACCTCTACACACAAAATGACCATAAACATCTTAATTAAATGTGTGTTACAACCATTTTTGTTTATCCATTGTAAGCTAGCTATGTAATGGCTATGGGTTTTTTGCAAGTTGAAATAGATGAATAAATTTCCTCTCATTTGCAAACTCATTTTAAAGCCGGCCTCATGAAATACAAATTCAGCTGTTTATGTTTCAAAAGATGAAATAAAAAGTTAGTACAAGCTATGAATGAGCACACTAACTCATCGCTACTACTAAAATACTAAAAACTACCATTTGAAAGGTACAGGTTGAAATTAGGCCATCTCATTTCTATAGGATGAACTCTTTTTTTAAAAGGGAGCTGTTTTTCAATTTATTACTGAGATGAATAGCTTTCATGTTTTCACTCTTTATAAGCGGATTTAAAGATGCTGCTTCTTATCCATTTAGCCTTCTTTTCACTAAAACTTCAATGACCTAGAGTTTAACATGTGTAGGTAAACGCAGTATGTTTTATGTGACTGCGGATTATGGTTTTACTTTTATTGCCTTTAACTCATGACAAGTGAACCACGTATTCACACTTGTCTTGCATCCATACCAGATAGTGGAGAGACTGAGTGAGTTGTACAGTGAGATGATTTTTGTTCAGGGCTACGTCCACTGTGACCCCCATCCTGGCAATGTGTTGGTCAAGAAGACAAGACACGGGCCACAAATCATTCTTCTTGACCACGGCCTGTATCAGGTAACTTGAGAATGGATTCTTTGTAAAGCACTTTACATAATCCATACGATAGGTGAAGCACAGTATATCTATATTCTGAGTTGATCGTTCTTTGTGGGTCAAAAACTCAGTTACCAGGCCACTGAATGTAACCATATTTTGCATGTAGGTTCTAAATGGTTCTGAGATTGTTTTTCTTTGAAGAATTTTTCTAACAAAAGTGACTTTTAATTAAGGAAAGTTTCAATGTTTCCCTGTCTTTGAGTAGAATTTTAGTTCACGTAAGCCACCATTTTAACACAATTTTATAATAAAAAAAATTGGAATAATATTGTTCACGTCTACCCATGTAATCTTAGATCGAATACAGATTTGATCTAATAACAGTACTTGATATTATCCTGGGTATAACATGCTTGTAACACAAATTAAAGGTTTCTTCAATGTTGGTCAAATCAAGGCGATTTCCTTTTCCTTGCATTTGTGACCCAAGGAGGGTTAGGTAATCCTGAATTTTGAGATGTTTGTTACTGATAATGTTATTTCCTATACTGTCTCTCAGAAAATTGTATTGAAATTAAAATAAATACAAAAAAAATAGATTAGAACTTGCTGATTATCACACAATGTTGATCAATAATTCCTCATTTTTATTGTAATAACGTATATAAATATGAAGATTGAATTTTATGTCTCTAACTAAGACTAAATGCATTATTAAGAGCTTCCTTCATTCCTGCTTCTGCTTAGACACTTACTGATGATTTCCGTGTGCACTATAGCAAGATGTGGATGTCCATGATAAATGCTGATTTGGAGGGCATGAAAGAGAATGCAGAGGCTCTCAATGTAGGGAACATGTATGGACTGTTTGCTTGTATGCTGACTGCTCGATCATGGAAGGCTCTTCAAGCAGGCATAGACAAACACGATTTTACAGCTGCTGAGGTGAACATCTACTTTTAAGCTATTTTATATAAAGTAGTCGCTGGATAAATGCACGCCCTTTGGACGCTGAGAAAAGCGTGTGTTTATGCGTACCGTGTGTTTATGCAAAATCACTGGGAGGTAACTCTTTATTAAAGGTAAGATGTGAGGGATTATTATTGATTACGCCCCTTGATTATCTTGCACATTAGTATGACAAGTAGGTCTATAGGTTGGCGTGTAAGTGTAATACTGATTGCTTGTTCACTTTTGTTTTTTGTTTCTTTGGGGTTTTGTTGTTTTTTCTTTGTTTTGTTTTTTAGGAAAAAGTCATATCAATTTTTGGAAGATAATTTCTTTGGTTCTCAGCTTTGTATAAGAAGTGACTGCACAAAGGTAGATCTAGATCTATCAATAATTTTTATGCTCAAAACAAACCCGCTAACTACGTACATCGGCATAATAATGATGTACTTTTATATAATGTGTGTGTAGCCTAGCTCTTAAATTGACCACCCTCAGTACTGTCTTCATACCTTCAGCCCGTATGATCATAATAATATTATTATTGTCACTGCTGGATCACACTTGACTAGTGCTACGGCCGACTAATACAACTGTACAAGACGATCATGTACATCTCCCTCTCTTTCTCTCTCTTCTCTCTCTCTCTCTCTCTCTCTCTCTCTCTCTCTCTCTCTCTCTCTCTCTCTCTCTCTCTCTCTCTCTCTCTCAAGTTATAGAAGAGTTCATACCAGAACAATCAGACTAAATTATACACAAAGCATACTTGCGTCATTTTAAATATTCACTGACAGATTATTTGAGCCGAAGGAATCTTATTATAGGGCTGACAATGGACTGCATAGATGACAAAAAAGTAGAAATACAGAAGGAAAATCTACAGGCGGCTGGCTTTTCCTTCTTGTTCCTTGTTAAAGGATTGCTTCACAAAGTCGATGTCAACTTAAGTGGCAATCTCCTATTGTTTGGGTAGGGACTAGCTCAAGCAGTATTGGAAGTCAGTACACATATTGCTGCAATATCTTCTTCATAAAGTTTGATGTAAAAATTCGAAATTTCGAGTTTAACGGGATAAAATGCTGAATATACATAACAAAAAACTAATGCTCAATGAAATCTCTATTGATTGTAGAATAACATGAAGCGAAGGAAAGATAACGACTACACCACGAACAAGTTAAGTCAATCTTCTTTACCTTCGTAAATTTTTTAAAAGATCCTACAGGGCATTTTTGAGTAATAAATATATTAATTTAATCACTTAGCCGGAAAAAACGTTAATTTTACTGGATGTACAAAATCGTTCGCAGCAAAGACACAAATTATGATAGGAGAATAGAATTAACGCATAAAACTCTTAAACAGTGTTAAACTTCATAAGCTGTTCAGCTATAAGGGGAGTAAGAGCATAAGATGGGACATAATTAACTCATAAAGTGAGAGAAATAGTTGATCTTCCCCGAAAACAGATCCGCTACCATCAAAATCCATTAACCCATAGTTGACCCCATGGCAGGTAGCTTGTTGCGCGTGCTGGACCCCGCTGACTAAAACTGAAAGGCCTGATTGTTGATTTTGGCCGAAATCGAACGCTTTGCCTTGCTCTCTTTCAGTGAGTGTGTGCATCACCTGTCACTGTCACCGATCGTAGTCTCTTCCATTGCATGAATTCTTCGCTCACTGTCACAGCCAATCATAACGCATCTGGGTCGATCGATAAATTCGCGTTCCACAGAACAACGTCTGGACAGGCAGCCTTTGAACGTCGAGAAATCAGAGACTAGGACACTAGGAGGAGCAGGATTGACAGTGTAGGCCAGACATGACATAAGACTGTCTGACGCCTTCGTCTAGGTAGTGCTTGGACGGACAGACAATGAAGCCGGACATGGAAGAAGACTGACTTTAGTGACACGTTTGCCCTAGACCTAGCATTACTTAAGCTAAAGTGTGCCATCTGTTCCCATGTTATTGTTATTTCTGACAAAAATTCAACAAAATACTTGTTTTAAGGCCTCTAATCGATGGGTATGAAGTTGCATTTCAGAGAAAAAGCGTGTCTTTATGCGTGTCGACCGTGTTTTTACACACTGTTATTATATATAATAAAAAAATCAGTCAACAGAGGAAAGCGTGTGTTTATGCAGAGCATGCTTTTATGAAGAGTGCGTTTATCCAGCGACTACTGTGTTATCCTTTTGTGTTCGTGTGTGTAAGTAAGTGAATGAGAAGAAATGTTTGCATTTTATTCGGTTTAAGACACCTTTATGGAGGAATGCATCAGCAGAGTAAAATTTAAATAAAGGAAGTTTGTAAAGAAGGTAATGGGCTGTATAAAAATTAAAATCATTGTTGAGTATTGAGGGTTTCAACGGTAAGCAGAACATTCATGTTTATAGTAATATTCCTTCAAGGCCGCTACGGTTTCAATAACGTGAAGCAGAACAGGTGATAACAATCACCTCCTGGCCAGGTTGCTAGCCTGACACAGGTTTTTACCCCAGAACATTTGCTCGTGCCCATTTGTGCCTGGGTAGAGTGGCGAAAATGCATGTAAAGTGTCTTTCTCAAGGAACACAACATCGAACCTAGCTTTACTAGGATTTGAACCCATGACCTAATGATCCCCAGTCTAGCAGCCTACTCACTCGCCACCGTCACCACACATCCATGTTTATGTTCAGATGAAACTTTTCTTCCTTGTATTATTTGAAAAGATTAACTCTTTTTCCTTCTTCTTCAGAATCTTGAAATTAGAACTGATGTAAGCAATTACCTGATGGAAATTAGTTCTATTTTGTCTCGAGTACCAAGACAAATGCTTTTGCTTCTCAAAACAAATGATGTACTGCGGGGAATTGAATCTTCATTAAATTCCAGGCCAAGTTCCTCCTCTTTTGTCAATATGAGCCGATGTTGTGTAAAGGTAAGCATGCTTTGCAGAATTGAATTACAAGGGAATTCCTTAAAATTTAAGTTAAATCCATTGAGCGAGCATGTAAGTTCTTGTAAGTAATGTAAGTAAGACAGAAATAATTTTCAAACATTTGAATTGATTAGAGAATAATTAATAATTCCATAAATATTACTTACTATCTGACTACCTGAAGATGAATTTGTGTAGGATTATATATCAGTGAATAAATTGCACCTATTTGGTTTCAAGAGGTGAGTATATAAATGTTTATGGTACCTGTACAAGTGACTTTGCATAAGGTGACTTGGTTCAATGAAAGGGCAAACATTGGCTTCATTATCAAATTGATTTATTGTATTGAGGCTTTCGGCAAAAAGAGATGGAGCTCTTTCCCCTTATTTGCTTCAGAGCTCAATTAGTCTGTTTTCACATGAAAAGGAAAATGCAGACAAGCAAAATCTTCATCCTCTCTTCGTTTTCTTTGTAAGTAATATTAATATCAGTATCAGTGCAGTTAATCTCAAAAAAAAAAAATTGTCCTGTACTGTAGACAATACTATTAGTGTCAGTGTAACTAGTGTCAATTTGGATGTACAGGGGCGATGATCTATTTATGTGGGGAAAAAATTATATTTTAATTATTAAAGAATTACCATACTGCTTTTTTTTTCTTTCGCATTGCATATCAATTAAAATGATAGCGTTAGGTTGGGAGAATGACTTGAGTTCACCCTATTTAATTCTTCTTGGGAGAAGAAAACAAGAAGGAGGTTCTGTTAATGATGTTTGAATATCACCACAAGCCATAAAGGACATTGATTTATGTGGTATGTTGAATACACTTACCACTTAGGTTAATTCTCTTTTTTCCCTTTCGATTCTCCTGGTAGGCAGTCAGCAAACAGGAATTGCAGAGTTGCTCAGAGTGGAGATGTTATCTTCGTGTCAAGTTCCGTCAAGGGATCCAACTTGCCAAAATAAATCTTTATTCGTATTATCTTCTTCTTGTTAGTTCTCCTATAGGTTTTCTATTCAAAAGAAGTTCTCTTTACACTAGTTGACACCCAAAATTAATGTGTCTTATACTTTATAGTAATAGTTGGTGTTTGTTCCATTGTGCATGCTTTGATTTTAATTATAAGCTACAGTAATGTATTTTTGAATGAACGCTTTTGCGTTTGCAAGGATTTTGAATTTTTTAATAATACTCTGCCGTCATTCAAAGAATTGAAATGTAAAATATGTTATTTAAGTTTTATTATAAATATCTCAGGGATAATATGGTTGATTTAACAAGAGGCACAGATTTTACATTTACATTGAAATAAAAAGATATTAGTTTTCTTTCTTCCTTTTTTTTACAAAGATTTATTACTGGATTTCATTGACATATTGTCATTTCATGTCTTTTATTGTGCTTCTTAATTTACTGTGATATCAATCAGTCCCATGAATTCCTGGAATCATTTTCTTATTTTGATCAATAAATAACCGGTGTGGGCAGAATTTTCCTAAAATGGCTTAACTCATTGTATGAAGTGTCAACATTAGAAATTTGTGTGTCAGTGTCAATGTCATTAAATACTGTAGAGCTCTGTAATATTATAAATTGAAGGCTTAATGCTCAAAATTGGTGGCACAAAGAATTTGAAGTGTTCAATGTTGAAGAAATTGTAATAATGTAATCTTTGGAACGCAAACTTTTATACACATATACATCCAAACCTTGTTATACCGCCAACTGTTGTGCTAGTGGCAACTTGGCATTATAAAGGGAATGGTGTTATAACAAAAATGCCTACAGCTAGTATGACAATAAGAGAGATAATCAATGTCGATTCAAAGTAAATGTAGATTCACAAGAACCACGGAAAAGTTCATTCTGACAGTACAATCAGGTGCACTGCTTGTGAAAGTTACCATTGGCACAAGGGCTGGTAGTATAAAGAGGTTTGAGCGTAGTAGTGGTAGTAGTACATGTATAGTAGTAGTGCTGCAGTAGTAATAGGTGGTTGACAGACACTACTGGTAGGTCCTACTTCTTCCTTTTCATTCTTCCACTTACCTCACATCATGTTGTCTCCTCTGAAATAACCCTAGGTTAAGATGTGCACTGTTTTGAAAACACGTCAAAATGACCAGGTTTTGTTTTTCCCTCTATTCCTTTACTTGTGCATGTTTACATACACATCAACACGGAACACGTGCCTTATGCCTATTACGCTCACTCAGCACTTGGCGAAGTTGGTTAAGGGGCTTGCTGGTAGCAAGGCGAATACAATGTTGCCATCTTTGGCGATTAGCTATCACATTACACAGGTTTTCAGTGCCATCTTCTCAGTCAATGTTAAAAGAATTTAATGGTTTCCAGGTGTTCCTATTTCTCGCATTTAATTTTATGTAAAACTGAGGACACTTCTAAAACAAACGACCTGTTTATGAATCATTATCCTTGCCTGTTCATTGATTAACCCCAATTCTTTTGCCCTGACCGATTTCCCCATCAACGCCCGTTTCACGTAAATGCTCGTTTTCTCTTCTTCCCAAGCAGCGGGCACTTTGGCGGTAACTGCTGTCATTGCATAAATTTCATTGCGTAGGAATTATATCAAGCATTTCGTAAACAGTTTTTGTGATAATGATACTAGTGATAGTGCTTTCCCTGTAAAGTTGCTCCCAAAGTACTGAAGAATGAAAGTCAAAGAGATCAAGTGTTCCCCTACTAGTAACCAATGACATTTATCATGTGATATAAATATAAATCATATCAGCATACAGAAAAGGAAAGAAGGTTTGCAATAGTTATGGGCACTGATCATTTTTCCGGTTGATCATGAGCAGCGAATGATCAAGGCACTTTGATCGCTGTAATGATCGTGGCGCTCGAAACAGTGATCATGGTCTCAGCGTCGCACATTATCAAAGTTTCGCACATGTTTAAAGTTTTGATGCACAACACACAATAATATGATCAACGTTTAGATGCTTCATGTTTGTGATCACACAACACAGCCAGACACGAATGCAGCAAGGGGAAAGAGAGAGAGAGGTTGTGACTGGGACTGGACTGGGGGCACCGACTTAGAGATTCTAACCAGGAATTATTCCCTCTTAAATGGTCCTTGTTGCTCAATATTACATAGCTATTTTTAGACAGTTGAAAAGATACCCTGGCAGAGTCCCGGCGCGTTTTTCTCCATCTCAACTGACGAACGAGTGTGCCGCGACTTTCTAAGAAGAATCGTAGTCTTCCCCCTCTTCCTGTCGTCACATTCTAAAATATTGGCTGATCACTGATTACAACCAGGAGGAATCGAGCAGGTATTTATTTGATAATGGTATCAGTGGCAGCTCTTTTTACTTTCAGTTTGGGATTAGAATGAATGTAATGTACTTGAAGATTGGTGCGTTGAAGGTATCGACAGACACGTTTGCTTGATGCTACGAGCCATCCAGCAGATTTTAAAATCAAAGTATCGATAGGTGACTGTTACTTTTACTTTTAAACTAGGATTGTAAGGCATTAATGCAGTAGGAGACTAATGTGTTGAAGGTATCGACAGATGAATTTGTTCGATGCTATGATCAGTGATCAACGCCACGAAGCTTTGATCACTGCTTGAGTATCAAAACAGTTATCAGGAAGCCATGATCATGAGCGATCGAGTAATTCTCGAGGCTTGCCCAGGCCTAGTTTGCAAACCACCAAGGAATTGACCAACGTAGGCATTGTTTGTATAGTCCTGAAAGATTGAGAACTAATTTAGAAATGGGCAATTATGCATAAACTTTAAGCATCTAAAGATCTTCAAACACAAAAAGGATAATTGAACATTATTAGATTTTATTATTATCTTTTTCAAACATCATTTCATGAAAAAAAACTCATACCATGTAATCAGGAGCTCTCCCTTTGCATCACTAGCTAGCATTCATTCACACTTGACAATATCTTTAGAACATCCACACTCACTATGGCACAGGCAGTGTCAAAAACTAAGGTTATGAAAATCATAAACAAGGCACAAATGTCACAATTTTACAAACCAATAATGACGAATAACATATCAAGTCAAGCTGGGCACCTGAACTAAGTACATGTACATGTTAAACTATTTAAAAAGAGCTGTTTCATTTTACCGGTATTCTTAACTCCCACTTTATCATGTAGTAGGTGTGTATTTTTTTTAAAGTAAAAAAATTAAAAATTACAATATATGAATTACAGTCAAACACAATCTTACCATCATGAACAAATGTGATTGACTTTTTTAATTGATTTGATTTACCCACATACACAACTAAGGTGATCTCGGGATTTTCGGTAGGATTTTTAATTTTGCCCAGACTGCCCTGTAAACAGCCAAGTGATGTGATTTGCACACAGAACCTCCTTTTATCGTCCGTCTCCGAATCCGATGGAACCAGGTGTCGACCCACTCACCTGGACTAGGGGGGTAGATTTTGCTGGAAAGCAATCTACATTTTCAACCGTTGGCAGGGCTCGAACCCACTACCTTTTGGTACTTTTTAGATTTACACCTTGCCTCTGGGCTACTCAGTCCCCCTGTAAAAATGAATCCTTATCATCTTATCATCCTGCAAATTAATATGATACTTTCTATTCCTATTCTCTCAACAAGCTTTGTATTTTGTGCCCATCATATCTTCATTGTATGTCACCACCATCAGCATGCTAAATACTAAATAAATATTCTATGTGTCATTACTTAACAGATCACAAAATGTCTGTTTTTACCTGTTTTATCTGTAACGCCCTTCATTTAAAATAACTTCTGCTGAGCGGTTTTCAATGCTACGTAGGGAAGACAAGTAGATGAAATAGAAAGTCAACTTTATCGTAATCTAACCCTGTCTATGGCAGGTTAGTCAGAATATGAACAAGAGCATGAACATAATTTGTCAAAAGGTGGACATATATCTATCTTGTTAAAAAGGTCAGATAAGAAGCACTGAAAATCAAAAGGCTTAGCGCAATGAGCATGAATAAAATCATAAACTAAATATGTTCGGATCTGAGGAAACCTGTCGCAAGGTGACATTTTTCAAAGTAATCAAAGTGCTTATTTTGCATAATTCAAAGGACAAATGTTTTATGAGCATCTTAAACTTTATTTGGTGAAGTGAAAATACATTACTATATGCATTTTTAGTAGTTGCTTTTGATCATGATCTTTTAATTTTGGCGTGAAAAGTTATGTCTGAAAGTAAGTGATCTTATTCTTTTTCAATGATTTTATCATATAAGAGCGTGATTTAATTTAAAGAAAAAAAAGATTTTAACAATAGCTGCCTTTGGAGCGAGTTTAAATCCCTTTGTGAGGAAATTTGAGTATAGTGGAATCTCTCAAATCGGGAACCCAGCCAATCGGTAAGAATTCCCAGGGAACAGAATTTTTTCTATATATTTTACCTCTCTAAACAGGAAAGGCCCTGGCTAATCGGGAAAATTTTCGTGGGTTTGCATCAATTATCATCACCATTTCCCCCATATTTATTTATTCCAACACTCACTTTTTATCCCAATTCGGTTTTCGCATTAGCAAAACATCAATTACTACACCTGCAATAGTGCTAAACATGTTATACATTGCATAATGTGTACACGATGTCGCAAGTGCCAGTTCACGACGACTATAAGCCAGACACACCAGGCATCCATTAAGAAGGTGTGAAAGCAGACGTTGAGCCAAACCTTGCTTGTCCCCTAACAATATAGTACGGTGTTGACACTGGGCGGCGTTTAGAAATTTGTGCACTGCCATAGTCTTTTATTGCCCACCTCATCCGTCAATCGCAAGGGTGGACACGAGAGGAGATTTAAGCTTGCATTTTCCATTTTCTTTGTTTGACTCCCTTTCCCCTTGCGACAGGTTTCATCGGATTCATTTGCAAATGTCCATTTAAAATAAGTTTTGAACAGAGTCAATAGCTTCACAAAACACCTTATCAAAATCAAATGGCTTGAAATTTAAGGAAACAAGAATGAATAAATCATAAACTCAATGTAAAGTTAAACAAGTTTTGAATGAGGCTCATAGTTTTACGCATTCTAGTTCGAGCATCAGGCCCCAATATCAGAGGTAAATATGGTTAGCATTATTATACAGTGGATGCCCCATAAATCAAAAGACCGACTCAGGTAAAAAAAAAAATGACTCAGCGAGAGCGATTAGATGTACATCTTCAATTTTAAACCAATCGCCTGTTCTGTCAGGAGCTTCCCGATGACAATAATAATAATAATGACTATAGCCAGTATACAATGATTGGGTAAAGAGTAAGATCCTTGGCACCTACATCTACAACCCCCACCCCCACCCCCACACATACTGTCTGCAAACTGTACTACATCAACATTGCACAATGCGTTACATACTGTATTACACTATTAACACGGCGTATTGAACAAAGGAATAGGCATTATATATTTTCACCCATCTCTTTCTCTCCTGCTGGTCAGTCGCAATATTATGTAGTCATATCTTAATGCTGATAATATGATGTAGATCTACCAAACACATATTGGTGCCTGCCACCTTTCTCCTCCCACCCTCACTCTGACCAGTACAATCGCAACTGAGTATGATTACTAATGATTGACTTTGGGATAAAGGAGAGACAGACAAGCCATATGGCAACACCTGAGGCAGATTTTAACTTACGCTTCTATTGGATCTTGTGATATAGAGGAAGGCAAGTTAAGGAGCATTATACAGGTATTGCTCGTGTTCTTGCTTTGGGATTGACGAACATGGATGACACTGAAAAGTGAAACATCAACTTGTGCAATCGTATTTCATTCCTTTTACCATGGGCCGTGGAAACATTGTCTTGAAAGGCAATGTTACTTAATTCAAAGTCGACTTAAATTGTCTTCTATGAACTAAAAAAATGCTGGGATGAGACTGTCAAAGAACATTGACTTAAGATATAAATCGACTTATGCAGCATGAACTGTATTGTGAATTTGGTAAACAGCCAATCATGTCCTATTATATAAAGCTTAGAGGTAAAAATGGTTATACTACATTTACACATTACATTGCAAATTTAATAACGTTTGAAAAAAAAAAAAATTTTCTTTGTCTGTCACATATTGAAATGCCACCTAGAAATTAGAGATAGAGAAAGAAATGAATGTACAGTGGAAGTCGGCTTCAATGAGGTCATCGGGACTGACACTATGACCTCGTTGTATGAGATCTTTTGGTAAACGCAGTCATAGGGAACCTAAACAAAAATAATTCAACCCCCCCAAAAAACCCAGCCCCAAAATAAATGCCAAATAAAACAAAAACAAAACAAACAAAAAAAACTCTAAGAGGTCTGTTGTCTCTTCTGTTTGTGTAGTCTTGTTCGACTGCCTCTTGAATTTTATCTTTAGTTTTTAAAATGTTGAGAGAGCTTGGCCATATTCATGACATATGTCTGCCTTTGATTTCCTTCTCCTTCAACGGCATTGATTTAAACATTTTTTTAAAACGAAAAAGCATTTGCACTTTGTGTGATTTAATATAGATTCCATTTCAATAAATCAGAATGAAGCAAAACAGCTAAAAAGATGATAGGCCATACAGTGCAGTGAGTTACACTTGAGGGTGTGAATGCTAGCAGTAGCAGGGCAGAGAAGAAAATAAACGACAGATAGAACAAAATAGCCTTGGCCCTGGCCTTTGACGAGATCGTGCGGTCACTAATACTAGTATCATTTTGATTGGTCTAGCTCTTTTCCCTACTGGCCAATCTCCCACTCACACAGGCTAGCCTGATTATAAAGTCATCCGTCTCGCTCCCAAACACACATACAGACACGCACACAGTTCAGCAGCAATGACTTCACTGTGCAGGCTGCTTCTCGCTTGTAAAAAGATCCATGAAACGAAGTGACTCTGCCTTTATCTACCGACACGACCTCGCATGCCGGGTTCTCCTTGATGTGTCGTTTTTTACCAAAGAGAATGAAGGGAAATAAGGGGATTTCTATTGACCTCGTAAATGACTTTTCATTGAGTGCAATCTCGGTGGATGCGGCTCTACTGTATTGAGAGAATGAAAATGAAAATAATGCGGAAATGTGCTGTCAGGACAATAAAGCTTTATTTGATCTTATCTTCAAATCACTGAATGCAAGCAGTCTAAGATTTGTCATAAGAAGAATACCAGCTTTTTTTAGTATGTTCTTTAAATTTAAGATATCACTGAATCACTGTGAACTTATATTTTAAGATAAAGAGAACATTTTCAAACAGAGCTTTTTCCAGTGATGTAAAATATTTTTTGAGAGTGTTGGGAGTCATTTTGTACATGGGTAAAAATTTGTAAATTAGTAAAAGCAAAAAAAAGCTTTTTGAAATCGTCGCAGTCGTCATCAGGGTTAGTCATAAATCTTGATTTGTCACAATTGGAACCTCTTTTGTTTTCAAAGGTGTCTTTTCTAAATTTAGAAATTGGGCTAGATGTCAGGATTAACTTAAATTTCTTCTCTCTTTACGTTCTTTGTGACTTATCAATATCAGCGTCTTCTCTGACTAGTAAAAAGAAAAAGCAAACCAGCATGAATAATTGATGCCTAGTACAAAATTACCCTAGATGCTTAATTAGTATACAATACGGTCAATACCGTGGAGCACCATGGATGAAAAATAAGGTAGGTTAATTGTAGAACAATAAAAAGGCAAATACACAACCTAAAGGAGTCCTTCTCACTGGACATTTGTGGCTGGTCTGCTAGTATGTGGGGTCATGGCATGCATGAGTTAGAATTAAAGGCTAGTGAAATTGACATTTAGCCATCAGTGCAACATCAACATCTGATGTGAAGTTAAAAGCCCAAATATGCAATCATGCTTTGGTTGGGAAGCTAAAAATTCTAAGCAACACTATTAAAGAAATAGATCATGATCAAAATCTTTGTGTCATCTTATAACCATTTGTAATCCAGTAAAAATGAAATAAATACAGAAATAAAAATAGGACTGTTAGCGGTAACAAGATTCTCTTTTAAAATGAAATGATTTATACATGTATATACCTGAGTATGAAATTGGTCTAGATGAAAACAAAACCTGTTTTAAAGGATCAATAATATATTTTTATTTTCAAAGATTCATGTCTGTGAGATTCTGGAATACGGTGACATCATCACAATGGTTTTGCTCATCTTCTTCTGCTTCTCTTTTTCTCTTAAATGGACCTGAAACTGTAATATACACAACAAAATTTAGAACACCCCAATAATTGGTAAATCTTTTCATCTTGTAGTTATTTATATTAAACCACGGTTACAAACAAAAGAGACAATGAAGAAGTCAAATATTTACATGTACATGTACAATTATCCCATGTCATGACTTTAGTTTCATGAAGCAATAGAGTATGAAAACAAAAATTTAAACAATTTCTAATTTTTCTGTCATGACAACAGTGACAAAGGACCTCAAAAAACCAACAATGCCAAAATACGCCAACGTACATGCCTTTACAGATTGAATATTTCAAATGAAATTAAACAATCATTCATTTATCAAGAAGATCTTTCTCATAAATCTAATGGAGGAGTCAATAATTTCTTTTAATTTCAAATTAAATCTAGTAACAGTGACTGGTATAAATCATACTTAAATTTACAATGGTACTATGGTATGTGATCAAAAATTTAAAAACACTCCTGTAACCTACCAGTACTATTGCATGAGATGGCTTTGATCTGAGACCGAACATTTGCTCTGCTTGATAGATGTGTTCATATTCCTAAAACAAAATGTAAGGGAAAATTCAAATTGACATACAATCTCCATTGAATTTGCCACAAAAATGGATACCCTGAGTATTTGTGAAATTAGAGACAGCACCTTCACAAATTTACAAAAAAATCCAACAAAATGATTAACAGTAACAGAAAACATCACATGAAGTAACATAATCTGTTGTGTTAGTACTTTCTCTATTTATTGTGTCTAATTCACAAAAGAAATACATAATATGCTAAATCAATTTGTTTCTATTCTTTATATCCAAATTTTGATTATTACTGATTGTGATTCCTTTTATTTTCAATTCAGACTTGTTTTCCATCATTCACACATGGGATTGTTAATATAATGAGGAAATATGGATGACAAAAAAAAAGAAAAAAAGATAGATTTAAACTTTTTCTTTTTCTTATTAATATTATTGTGTCATTGCAAATGAAACAATGGAAAAATGGTTTACCATCAACTGACGTAAAAATCCTTCATTGACACTAAGGCAAAATCTTTGGTTTCTGACAATGCCGATCGCTTTACTTCACATGTAGAAAAAGAAAATACATAAATGAGAAAGAAAGAGAGAGAGAGAGAGAGAGAGAGAGAGAGAGAGAGAGAGAGAGAGAGAGAGAGAGAGAGAGAGAGGGGGGGAGGGAGAGGGAGGGAGAGAGAGAGAGAGAGAGAGAGAGAGAGAGAGAGAGAGAGAGAGAGAGAGAGAGAGAGAGAAGAGAGAGATAGAGAGACAGAGAAAGAGAGAAGAGAAAGAGAGAGAGAGAGAGAGAGAGAGAGAGAGAGAGAGAGAGAGAGAGAGAGAGAGAGAGAGAGAGAGAGAGAGAGAGAGAGAGAAAAAGAGAGAGACAGAGACAGACAGACAGACAGACAGAGAGAGAGAGAGAGAGAGAGAGAGAGAGAGAGAGAGAGACAGACAGACAGACAGACAGGAGAGAGAGAGAGATAAAGAGAGAGAGAGAGAGAGAGAAAGAAAGAGAGAGAGAGAGAGAGAGAGAGAGAGAATTATGGTGGGGATGATGGGTGTATGTGTGTGTGGGACTGAGAGAGTTGATGAGGGTAATTTTGCACACATATCTGCGAATCAAGATAATATAATGTAAAAAAATATCAAAGCATAGGGCAAAGATAAAAAGCTATTAATGTAAATGTACTAAAGGTAAAAATAAAATCTGGCATGTGAAAATCAAAGACCCATTAACATCATTGAGAAAGAAAAAATGTACTTAAAGCAAAGCAAAACAGCATATGATCAAGAACCTTTCTTTTCTGTCTCGTTTGGGCGTAACTCAGAGACTATCCAAGGTTCAAGTATCAACACAAAATTATTGAAGTAAGTACCCAAAAAAGTAAGGTGGTTTAAAAAATTTGTAACTTTTTCATTTGTTATCATACTCTCTTTATTCTTAAACACAGTGTTCATAAGAGATCAAACTTTATATTGGCACCAATACAAATTGGCTATGGATCATTAGTTTGTGTGAGTGGGGATGAGTGAAAGGGTGAAATTGAGAAGCTAAAATCTTTTTGGGTGGAGACTCCATTCACATAATACACTACTTCCATCAGTAAATAGATGAAAACAATGATTGGAAAACGATGAGCCGGTAAACTGATCAACAACAGTGCGGTCTTTGCTGTTTCTGACTTGTAGTACTAGTGGTGGTAGTTGTTTTGTATGTTGGCAAAGAAAACATGTTCAGTCGAAGGCTTACACTGCCAGCAATAAAAAAATTATTAAAAAATCAATCGTTCACGCTAGAGATCCCTCTCTCTCTTGACATTCAACTTTCATAAGTTAGAATAAAAAATGCCAAGCATTTATGTAACATTGATCTATCTGTATCTAATTAATTTCATATTTTTAAATGTAGGCTTATTTCATATTAAAATTGCTTCCAAAAAATGAGTAACTTCGTGTTACAAGAAAAAATGTTTTGATATAAAAGACAATACTAACTACATACACGTGAATAAAGCAGTGTATGATCAGGCATAAGAATAGTCATGAAGCAAAAGCCTTACCTGAAACTCAGAGAACATGTCTCCATCACGTATGCTATCACGATTGCAGCACTGGTGAGCAAAAGAGATATAAATTTATTTGGATAAGAAAGACGAACAGGGCTGAAGCTCTATCTCCATATTGAAAAAAAACAAACTAGATACTAAAATTTTAAAAACTGTCATCAAGTTGGAAAGCTTCAAGTTGTGACATAGAGAAGCATTGATTCATTCATAATACATTTTCAGTATGGATATTTCACCTGTAACTTCTCCATAGAACTAAACAAACAAAAATGCACACAAAACAATCTTGAATTTCACTTCCCTCCACCCCTTCACAAAGTCATTTGAAAATATTCCATAAGTTTACAGACAAGACACGATAGAAATGTCAGTTTTATATTTTATGACAATAAGAAAAAGAAATTGTAAAACACGACAGTAAATAATTCAACAGCAAAGCCTGTACCTGCGAGAGATGCCACCATTGCCATGTACTAGAACTTTTCCACCTGAAGCAAAAAGCTTCATTAATGAAATCGCTTGCCTGGTCATTGTCATGAAAAAAGAAATAAAAAGGAAAAAGTATGAAAATTTCAGCTGAAATAAAGGAGATTTCACACATGTACAATTTTTTTTTTTAATAATACCTAGTGTTGAGTGTGATTTTCCTATGCAAACAGTACAAAAATATAATTTACAATGACTTTCGCCCATTTCCCTGCTGATTTGAGAGGAGGAAAACCTGGTCACATACATTGAAATCAGACACCCTAACAACTGTGCTAATAGGCCCTCATATCATAGAAAGACACATGTACATGTATCAAATAACACCTGAACTTAAGCTGTACAAGTTTAGTTTAGTTTAGTTTGTCCCATAGTCTAGGCACCATCCATGACCTAGTAACTGGTTTCTTCCACCACTCTTGTAGTTCTGTCTTTCTTAGAGTCTTGCCGAGTTTAAGGCCTGTCCGTTCGCTGATGTTATCTTCCCATCTTTTCCTCTCCCTGCCTCTTTTTCTTCCTCATCCTTCACTTTCGACATTCCCTTTGCCTCACTGTGTGTCAAGCTCAGGTAAGTGCATGTAACATAGCTTCACAAAAGTCTCTTTTCAATGACTCATCATAAGTTTGTTTCATGGGAATCTTACCTGTCCACCATATGCAGTGATCTCAGGGTAAATTAAGAGGAAACAACAAAGTAAGACCTACTAGCAAAAACTACCCACCACCAATGACTGACCTGGACAGAAATTATTATTTTTTGTGTGTGCGTGTGTCAACATTACTTTCTGGACCGGGAGAGAAACTAGGCCATCTGTGCTGAAGGCAAACGGGTGTAGTTCACATACAGGTACAGTATGAGACAAATGGACACTCACAGGAATGGGATCAATAACGCACAATCATAATAATAACATTAAAGTTTAAGCTCCTTCAAGGCTGTTTACAGTTACAGCTTCTGTTAGCATAAGCAGATCAAATAATAATAATAATGCGTTGCCTCTTGTCAAAATTCTAGTCTGTCACATATTTTACTCCTAGCTGATGTTGGTACCCATTTATGACGAGATGGAGTGGGGGAAAGTGTCTTTAAAATTGTCTTTTCCCAAAAAACAAAACTTTCAGACCCCTAGCAATAGCATAGCCAGGGTTCAAACTAGGATCTCAGAAGCCTTAGTTAGGAAGACTTACTACTATGCTATTGACACCACAAATCATTACATTCTACGGTCATAACAACATAGTTTACTTGATTGCCCTGCAACACTTATATGGCTTTAATCCATTGTAAACATAAATATGACCAGTTTACTGTCTGTCAGTGTCAAGACAATTTGTAATGCGCTTTATGTTGTCCTCATGCCGTCAAATTCTACTGTGTAAAGAAATTATAGAATATCACTGATATGACTTACTTGTCTAAAGTGCTGAATGATATTCTCTGTTGGATTATCACAAATGTCCAGTACTAAATATCTGTAAAAAAACCCACCAAAATAACTCATAACCCACAATCATTTCGTTTTGCCAATAATGCATATGTGTACTATTTTAACTAACAAAAAAAAAGGTCCCGTTCATTGTTATCAGAATCTTGGCATCAGAGAAAACAACCCTCAAAATATCATGCTGTATCTTTCAAAAGACTGTGTTGAAACTATTTTTTAAAAAAAGGAAATATTCCAACAATTATTTACATAAGTGACAAACTGAGGCTTACAATACTTATATTATATGCTTTGTTCACTTGTTTCATTGAAATTTACCCCATCCACCACATGATGTGATCTTTGGATGAATTAAAAGGAAACAGCAAGATGATACACATAGATAAGTGCAAGGAATGAAGGAGGACTTACCAGTAACTGACAACCATCCCCTATATTACATGGATTGTTACAATAAGTCATACACAATTGTCTTATCACAATAAAATTCAAACATCCTACAACAGCTAAGCTCTCACAAAATTTAAACTTTTTTTCTTTTGATACAACCTCTCTTTAAAGGCTGATTTTCCCACTGTCTTAAGGAGGTAATGAAGGCAAAACGTTCTGTGGTAAAAACCCTCAAAAATGAGTGATTTAAGCAGATCAATAAATAATTAAGAAATTGATGAGAGAAAAATCACATTACCTGAAGATGTGAGGAAAATTAGGCCTGACAAAGTTTGCTTCTAAAGCTTGTCTGATACAGACAATATGGGTGATACCCTTAAGTTGTAAAATTTCTACCTGTAGACACAGACGGGGTATGGTGAAAATGAGGATTCATTTCAGAAAATAAAACAAATTTCTACAAAACAGATACCAAATAGGATAAAGAAGCACAATATTTGAAAATGTTAGTGTTAGGGGCCAAATGTGTGACATATTTTACAAATTCCTGTATAGAGACAACCAAGCAATGTCAATGAAATGTAAGTGGTTTTGAGAGATGTGGACTAAATTCATAACAATGCAAAAAAACTGGGGCTACACCTAAATGTTATAAAAACAAAAATGATGAGGATGAACAACAAATCAAAACAACTTGTGAAACTTGGCAGCAAGGAAATTGAGGATGTACAAGCTTTTACATATCTCGGAAGTAAAATTACTCAAAATCGAAATTCTGAAGATGAGATCAAAGCAAGAAAAGCATTTAGATCAATGAAAAATATTTGGAACTCAAGGAAAATCTCAATTAACACAAAACTCAGATTCTATAAATCAAATATTCTAGCTGTCCTTCTCTATAGTGTTGAATCCCGGAAAACAACAAAAAGCATCTGCAGAAAGCTGGACACCTTTCAAAACAAATGTTTGAGAAGGATCCTTAAGATATTTTGACCAAACACGACATCAAACAACGACCTTCAAGGAAAAACACTGGAGCCAATATCTCAGATTGTAAGAAAAAGAAGATGGAAGTGGACTGGTCACATCCTTAGGCTGAATGCTAGATGAATGCTGACGCTATCCCTAAAATAGACCTCAGATGGATCCCTTTAACCATTTCTTTTTGTGATCAATGAACATTTTTTTAAAACTCCTCAAAAAGATACAAAAGAAAACAACAACACAAAAATAACCCAACCATACCTCCCATCCACCCCCCCCCCCCAAAAAAAAATACTCATTGTTATAACATGGTCACAGAAATAACATAGATACTATTTTGTCCAAAAAATGTAATAAAGTGACATTCGCGTGAGGAAATTTTATTATGCAAGGAAAACCTTTCCTCGGATGCAACCCACCCCCTCCCCTCCCATTATTTTTTGTAACAAAATCACCAAATCGTGGTAGAAGTTTTAATTTTTCAAGACACAAAGTGATGAGTTAACAAAATCTTTCAAAACTACACAAAAAAATAATTCATTCTGAAGGCATACACTCATAATAAGGTTAGAGAAATAATACAGAGATAGTGTTTTGTACTAAAATGTAATAAAATGACATCTATGTGAGGAAAAACTTTCCTCTACTTTCCTCAGGTGAAAACTCAGTTCCTGGCTTACCTTTGATTTCATTGCTGCTGCATAAGGACCTAGAAGAGGCCAGGTATAATTTCCTGTTCATGAGAGAGAAATAATACTGAATATACACACATGGAAAAGTTTTAAGGTGGAAAAAGTAAAAACCTAGAAAATTAAATTGAAAAAAAAAAGTAATTAATAGTCAAAAAATTATGTGACAGGTGAAATGAAATGGAAAATATTCTCCCTGCTCCTGAGTTGAGAATTTAATTTACAGAAAGTTTGTATATATATAATCATCAAAGAAGTGAGGTAATTTTACTTCAAACACAAAAAAGAGGGCATTAGGTTCTTGTAAAAAGTTCCTTCAAGGCCGTTATGGCTCATAGAGCCGGAGCTTATCCTGGTTTCTATAGCATGAACTTCCTGGCCAGAATGCTAGTGCTATGCAGGTTCTTATTTCTAAGCAAGTGCTTGTACCCATTTGCACCTGGGTAGAGTGGGGAAAATTTGTGTAAAGTGTCTTTCCCAAGGAACACAACGTCTGATCTAGCCTTGCTAGAATTGAATTCAGGATCTCATGGTTCCCAGTCCGGCAGCCTAGCCGCTCGGTCATCAACACTACCAGTTCAGTTTTTGTGAAATACCTTAAAATTTCTAAATATTAAATATTTAAGAATTTTTAATATTTTCATACACACAATTTACAAATTATTTATTGCATAATTTACAAGTTTAAAACAGATTTCAAACTTTTAGTTTTTCATTCATATCAAAGCTAGTTAAATAAACTGGACAACCTGAAAATGACAGTAAAAATAAACACAGATACCTGCATTTCTCTTCGCATTGAATATTCCCAATCCTGCGAACAAATAAGAAAATTAGAAAGAAATGAATGACTACATCATCAAGAATAAACATACCATACCAGTTACAATTATAAAGACCTTTTAAAGTTTACTCTGGATGCAGTAATGTATGTTACGTTTTATCCTTATAAAATAAATGAATATTACTCACCCTAGAGTGTGTAGGCATATCATTTGAGTTTGAGATGGAAGGAATTCTTGGTAAAGGCCGTTGGCCATGTCATTATGGTTCTCATCCATTAAGATGCATTAATTCCACAACTATGTGCATGTTCAGGTTCTGTGGGGCTAACTAAAGGAAAATGTTACATTAGCCAAGATGTTAAATTAATTAAACATATTAAACATTGTCACTATATAGCAGCAGGAAAAGAGAGAGAGAGAGAGAGAGAGAGAGAGAGAGAGAGAGAGAGAGAGAGAGAGAGAGAGAGAGAGAGAGAGAGAGAGAGAGAGAGAGAGAGAGAGGGAGGGAGGGAGGGAGGGAGGGAGGGAGGGAGGAGAGAGAGAGGGAGGGAGGGAGGGAGGGGAGGGGGAGAGAGAGAGAGAGAGAGAGGAGAGGGAGGAGGGAGGGAGGGAGGAGGGAGAGAGGGAGAGAGGAGAGAGAGAGAGAGAGAGAGAGGGAGGGAGGGAGGGAGGGAGGGAGAGAGGGAGAGAGAGAGAGAGAGAGAGAGAGGGAGGAGGAGAGAGAGGGAGAGAGAGAGAGAGAGAGAGAGAGAGAGAGAGAGAGGTGATATTTCATTTGTGATAGGTAGTAATACTGATTGCCAATTCAAATTACCATAAAGGAAATTTGATGAAAACAGATTCTTCCACACACTTATTTGAAAAGTGAACTCTTTTCTTGCAAGAGGAATTGGTGCAAGGTCTACACTGAAAAGTATGAATAGACCTTACAAGAAATTTATATGTTATATATACACAAATTGATAGACGTAGATATTGTCCATTATCATTGATGGTCCCATAAGAACAAGGAAGATCTTTTCGCGGATATCATTGATCAGCCATAGGTAAGCTGAACAGGATTAACGGGTTAACTGTCTGGGAGTTAAACAGACAGACAGAATGAACTGAAAGGTCTTTAAACTTAGCTCTGAATAGTGTTGTTATTGGCATTTGCAGTGTTGTCAACTTCAAAACAAGTAGTAGAGATTGTGATAGATTTTATCTGCTATTATACAGCATCTATGCAGTATTATGCAAAATATTGTGCAATTAGATTATATCTCTGAGTGGCGTCGTAGTTAAACCATAGTGCTGTCACTTTGTAATCAAGACGACACTGGTTCAAATTCTTTGGTTGGCCCAGATTATTTTTTCATGATGTTGTACTCTTAGGAAAGGTACTACACTCTTCTTTCCTCACTCGACTCAGGTGTGAATGAGTGCCCAGCTATATGTAGAGAAACATTTTGTCAGAATGTTAGTATTAAGCGCCCGAACAGAGTGCTGTACTGGATGCTCCCAAGGGAGTTGAGAAATGGCCTGCTGGGAGATATATATGTACAGTCTATGAGCCTGAACTTGTGCGGGAAGACAGACTATGATATAATCCATCATTATCTTATCTCTTTTAACTCTATTGAGTTTCATGTTTAGAAATAGGGTCATATATTAATTTATAAGCAAACAACAGGCACAAGTCAACAAGAGAGAGAGAGAGAGAGAGAGAGAGAGAGAGAGAGAGAGAGAGAGAGAGAGAGAGAGAGAGAGAGAGAGAGAGAGAGAGAGAGAGAGAGAGAGAGAGAGAGAGAGAGAGAGAGATAGGAGAGAGAGAGAGAGAGAGAGAGAGAGAGAGAGAGAGAGAGAGAGAGAGAGAGAGAGAGAGAGAGAGAGAGAGAGAGAGAGAGAGAGAGAGAGAGAGAGATAAAAGACATTATACACAAGACTGCAAAATAGAGAGAGAGAGAGAAATAAAGAGGGGAGGATGGAAAGGAGGCACACTTGCAAGTCCAAAAAAGGAGGGGGGTGGGAAACGAACGAATGATAGAAGGAAAAGAGAGAGAAATACAAGACAGAGAAAGAATAGTTCTTTTTCCAGTTTCTTCATGTCATTTAATTATATCCTGATTAGAGGCGAACGTTGACGAAACGGTTGACAGCCATTTCAAACAAGATTGAAGTGAAGTGGTCATCTTGGCCTTGGCAAACAATGAAATGGCGTGCTTACTGCTTGTTTACCGGGAGAACGTACTTTGAGTACTGAAACGGTACTTGATTTGTCTTCTGTAAGCGCCATACATCCAATACTAATGACTTATTTATAGCATTATTTTTGCTCTCGCTACTCTCGCTAATAATGATGAATTGTCGCTTGAATATAAAAATTTACATTGAAAATGCTCATTGAGAAAGCTAATGGTCTCGCTCAATCATTAAAGCAAAATAATTGTGACTGTCTGATTTATGATTTTAATTGAATTCATCTATGTTGTGAGCGTTGTTCGGCTTGACCATTACAGCCGTAACTACGCTCTTAGCATTGTTACATATTTTGCTATGTTTTCTTTTGTTATCTCATTAATCTGAAATTTCTATCCATGGGAAATCACTGCAATAACATCACGGAAGTCCCTTCCAACTTTTTTTGTTCTTGGCATTCGACAGAAGATTTGTATTTCTTAGTGTCTTGTACCGTGACCTGAGTGTTCAGTCAGCTGATTTTGTAAACAATGTCTCAGCAACCTGGACCTTCGGATGTTTTGATGGGAAAAAGGGTTCGATCCCATCAGCAAAAGCTAGGAACTGTGTTTACTGAGTTAACCAGATGATAGTGTTGACGACATGGTTTTATACTCGCCTGGTTCGGATTTTGGTGGTAGATCTAGATCTAGAGATAGTACCAGTAGTGCTGATTCTAGTTCAGACGGCCTGTTTTAGGATTTGGAATACACAGGCCAACTTGGCGGAGAACTAGACTACAATAATTGAAGTCTTAGATATGTTGTAAACAGTTGTATATAGACTAAAGTAGGGTAAGAAAATATGGACTGGTGTGGTGTATTTTTAATCACAGTGAAATTTAGCGGGGTTTTTTCCTCCTTATGCTTGAAATATTTGTAAATTGTAAACAAATAACTGTAGAGGCCTGAAATTTGATGTAACATTCACAATTGGATATATATACTCTGCAAACAACCCTTTTGAGCAATATTATAGACAGCATGCATCGCTCTGGGTCTTGGTGAATGTAATCAACTTGGTCTTACGTTTTTTTACCCAAAACAATACTGATGAACATTTTTCATTGGAACTTTTCACACACACCACTTAGAACTGAATTCTTTTGCATATTTAGAATCTGCATTCATTGCTGAGTTTTTTTGGTACAATATATGATGGTGTTATCTCTTACAGTTTGTGAGATATTGCATGATTTGTGTGGTCAGTGTCTGCCAATTCATGGTTCCGCAGAAAAATTATGGCAGAATAGGGAAAAACATTACGGTTAAGAAGAGTTAAATTGTTACATAGCATGGTGTATCTAGATCTAGAGCTATTTCTAGAGCGAGAAATTACTAGAATAGATCTAGATCTATAATATATATCTAGATCTAAATCTAGGCTCTTTTAGATCTTGACTTCTATGTTTTTTAGATCTAGATCTAAATCTGTATGAGATCTTAACTAGATCTAGATCTAGCATCTCTAGATCTAGATCTAGATTTAATATTTAGAAAACTAGAAGTCCTAGTGTAGAGTAGAGATCTAGATCTAGATTATATCTTTTCCTCAGATTTTCTGCGTCTGATACAATCTTGATTTTTGTTGATTTCTCATGCTTAATGTCTAGGCCTCGATCTAAACTTAAATCTACATATATATCATATCGATTTCTAGGGTCTAGTCTAGATCTAGATCTAGAAAAGATCTAGATTCTTCTCTAGATATAGATCTAGATCTATCTAGATTCTAGAGATTTAATCTCTAGACTCAAAATAATCTAGATCTAGCAGATCTCTGTAACAAAATAATATCCAACGATCGCTTAAATCGTTAAGACGCAATGTATTAGTCTGAACTTTAAAAAGCTTGTAGACATCCTAGATTCTGATTTAATTTTTATTATTTTTATTTGGCACAATGTGAGGAGAATAAACTCACATGATGTGATGTCTTCAGTACATGTATTTTGTTTTCGTTTCATATCCACATTCACAACAAAGTCCAAGTTTTGACAATTTTACGAACAAAACAATAAGGGCAATCGATATAAAAATGTTTGATATTCATACTTGAACTTAGGAAGTGTTCATACGTCGATGGCTTCCGATTGTTTCACTCTCGGATACTGGTATCGACCTCATAAAAAAGAGTCCAACTTTTGTGTTTGTTGTTGTCTGAATATAACTTCTAGATCCAGTCCACATAGATCTAGAATCTAATAAGTCAGTGTATGATCTAGAGCTAGATCTAGATAGCTCTGGTACTCGATCAAACACCTTTACTGTGTCAGTGCGGACACAAAGTGACGGTATTTTAGATTTATAGGCAATATTCTAGCCTTGCATTTATACTTCAGTAGATTAGATAATAATAATTGTAAGGTAATTGGTTATGAGGTAGAGTCTAGATCTAGATCTAGATCTAGATCTAAACCAGTAACTAGATTTTCTACTAATAATACTGAACTGAAACTAGACTTTGGATTTAGAGCATATTATTTATTAGCATAGACTAGAATCTAGAGCTAGGTAATTCTAGAAATCTAGATTTATATGATTTGTATAGATGTGTATCTTAGTTTAATTTAACAAAATGGTTATTCGGACCCAGGTCCCAATAACACCCACACTATTCGGACACGCTTGGGCCTATTGGGACACGGACTATTTATGTAAAATGACATCATAACCTAAACTAAACGGCGCATGCCCAGAACCTTTTTTTTAAAATAACTTTCCCGGTAGCCTACTCCATAATAACGAGTGTAGCACCTACTGGGACCTATTAAAAAATACATAAAATGGGTAGGCTTATAAAAATCACGACCTGTGCTCCGAAAATGAGTTCACCGGAAGGTATGAAAGGTCTACTTCCGTTTACTTTTTTTCCGGAACAAAATATGACTGCTAGAAGTCGACTTCGCTCAAGGCCGTTAAGATGGCCTTGCTTCGCTACGATTGAAACTGAAATTACGTGTCTTCAACTTCAATTCTCTAAAAATATATTTTTAGACATAGATTCTAGATCTAGATCTGTGTGTCCCAATAAAAACCTGTGTCTGAATAAAACCCACACTATTGGGACACGGGTCCGAATAAAACCCATGCTATTGGGACCCGGGTCCGAATAAGGACAGCCTTAATTTAATATATGGCAGGTTTCTACGGCCATTTATCTGTAAAAGACCAAAAAAAAATTGTATGTAACTTTTAATGATAGTTAGAATATCATGAGACTACTAACGGTCTATGTAACTTTACACAGGTCGGCCAAAGAATTAAATTTTCTATCTGGGATCTCATTTATACAGTGATATCGCGTCGAGCTATTTCCTCATTGTTCCTCTTATGTAAGACTATTGAGACATCGTGAAATTTTTGTTTTTGAATTGTCCGTTCGGCTCTGCGAAACATTTTTTCTTAAAGTTTTCTTATGAGAGCGCCTTACGCACAGACCAAAACATAGGCGATGACCGTGCATCAGAATGGAGACCGTTCAGGTTAGGATTCGGTTGCATTAGCAAGACCTGTTTTGGTTTATCGTGAGTGAAACTTATGTAAAGACGTCCAGCAATCAATAGGTTTTCATGATTTATTACGTTCTAATAAATAAAACGAGATAATATAATTGGTAACACAGACTTCACGCCAGAGGTGTTGAGAAACACAACCATGGACTTCACATCTTACTGATGGACCATTTGTGAAACCTGTCATATATTATTATAAGTTGTCGTTATTCCCTACCGTGTTGGGAATACTAATTTTCAATTTTTTCCTTTAACTCCCAACCAGGTGTTGGGAACACTATTTTTTCTTATTCCCAACCACTTGTTGGGACTACACCATATATTTAATTTGATATTGCTTTTGTAAACTTTTGAACAGAGAGAAAAAAGAGAGAGAGGGTGCAGCCTGTGGTCATTTCTGCTACCTCTTTCTTTCTTCTAATGACCTGTGGTTCCCTTTCATGAAGTGAACCAAGAAAGCTTCCTTCTTCTTCTTCTTCAAAATAACTGACCAACTCAATTCTTGAGTTATACTGTCAGCGCACATATTTTGATTTAAAGTCAACTAACACGAATTCAACCACGTAAGACCTTAATGTTCTGACATATATAGTATACACTTTGTTTATAACATGATCTTCCAATCCTTAT
This sequence comes from Doris montereyensis, assembly GCA_037039925.1. NCBI lineage: Eukaryota > Metazoa > Mollusca > Gastropoda > Nudibranchia > Dorididae > Doris > Doris montereyensis. Next base: position 245,740 of record JAXRKP010000194.1, on the reverse strand, counting down.
TTTTGGTTTTAAAATCTTACTGCTAGAACATTTGAATAGGAAGGACTTCCATATTCTGGATACCACCCAAGGGACATAATAAAGAGTGTTTATTTTGAAGGGGTGAGATAAAAAGTTAGGGCTTGGTTTTTTGTGGGGGAGATATAAAGAAAGTAAAATAAAGAGGTACTTGGGAGGAGCTACCTTCAATGTGGGCCAATCAAAGATCGTATGACACTTTTGTGACAACGGATGGGACTGAAGACTATAACGCCAACGGGCAGAACACGAGCAGTTCAATGAGTGAGTGAGACAAGTGACGATAGACTGACTGATTGATGAACACGAGCGGTTCAAAAGTGACAATGACAAGGGATCAGAGCGAGATTTTAACGTAAATCGGACTGAGACTGACACTCACCATGTAGTTCGAGGTAGCATCGGACTGTGGAGACATGTTGTTACCGAGAAGTGCGGGTGTCTCGTTTATATATGAGCAGTTTTCGTAAACGCTTTACCAGTCCATGTTACCTAATTTGCATAAAAAGTGTGCAGTTTGTGCATACTGATTGATTGACGTTGTGTAAATTACAGTAAATTGTTGGAAAAGTTTGTATATATGTGTGTGGTACAATATACTGGCTAAATTACAATGAAAAAAGAGAAAAGCAATGACTAAAATATTGTTAAAAGATAAAAAATCTCACAATAGGAAAGTTGTTTTGTTCTTTCCTTTGCTATTCATGGATGCCTATCACGTGTGCAGTTTATTTGAAATGACAAATATTATAAAAATTGTTATGGATTATGCAACTAACCGGGGAAAAAGTCTATCAACCATCCCTTAACCTGAAACAGAAGCTGCCCCTGAACGTTAGATGAAGCAAAGTTTGACCGCTTCTAGGGTTTAAATGACTGGCAGAAAGGATGACTGTTATGCATGACAGACACTTGTGACAACAATGCACGCATAAATGTGAAAATATTCCACTAGTTTTAGGTGGTCGAATTTGTGTAAGTTCACTCTAACCCAAAACATCAATGAACATAAAGCAATAGGTGCATATGAAATACCTGGGGATGTATTGAAAATATGTGCATATGAAATAACAGACAGTGCACATGAAATAACAGACATCTATGTGATGTTAGTCCGGGGGAAGGGAGGGTGCGTGTGTCAGGGGGTTTTTCCCCCCTGAATATTGCATAAGAGTCATAGGATAGAATAGATACGTCATTAATACTCAATAAGATACTTGTATCTAATAGTGAACACTTTTTAACACATAAGAATTGAAAACCACCTAGCCACTTTTTTTTTAGTTACATTCACTTCCGGGTGTTAGGTGTCTTTCCCATGGGGCATGGCATACCGTCAAACCTACATGTAGCATTGCCACCTCTGGCAATAATACTGAACCCATACTTTCCCCCCCCCGAGGCTATAAAGCCCTTTAAAATTTCATGAAATGCTACAGGATCTTTTCATATATTCAAAACAAAAGGCATTTGTTACATTATCTAAATAAATCGTATATTTAATTTATTCTATGTTTAGATTTTTTTTGTTTGATAGTAAATGAATACTATCAACTTTATTTTGATTTGTAATTTTCTTAAATTTCACATTGATTGATGAGATCGGTGACATTTCACATTGATGAATGTGAATGTGAAAATAGTGGGGGTGTCAAGTGGGTGACATTTCACATTGATGAGATCAAGTTGAATGTGAAAATAGTGGGGGTGTCAAGTGGGACATTGACATTTCACATTGATGAGATCGAGTTGAATGTGAAAATAGTGGGGGTGTCAAGTGGGTGACATTTCACATTGATGAGATCAAGTTGAATGTGAAAAATAGTGGGTGACATTTCACATTGATGAGATCGAGTTGAATGTGAAAATAGTGGGGTGTCAAGTGGGTGACATTTCACATTGATGAGATCGAGTTGAATGTGAAAATAGTGGGGGTGTCAAGTGGGTGACATTTGAGATCGAGTTGAATTGATGAGATCATTGATGAGATCGAGTTGAATGTGAAAATAGTGGGGGTGTCAAGTGGGTGACAACTGATACTACAATGTTCATACTCACTATTATATTTATAAACATGCAGGACAGAAAATGCCACAACAATTGTAAATAGTATAAAATAAAAATTGAAAACACACTTTACGCACACACTGTAATTTATTTGATCATATTATTCACACATTGGAGGGCATTCATAATGAAAATAGTCTTCAAACAAATCGGGATGACGCTCGTGCGAAACATACGATAAAGAAAAAAACACAACATACTGTCTTGTAGAAAAGAAATGAGAAGAGATTTCATTGTGAGGTTGTCTTTCTAAAGACATTTTTACTTTGAACACTGTATTGCTTTTGATACTGTAAAGAAACGTCACTGATCAGTTTTTACCATTTCAATTTAAGGTTGGGTATGCTGAATTTCAGAAGAATCTCTCTCCTGGCCTTGTTGTGTGCCCTTTGCCTGTCCTCTTGTCAATGTCAAACTTATGAGTTGGCAGAAGGTGAAAGACACATCCAAGCATTGGAAGACCACATTGATCCTGAAAATTTCACCTATTACCGTCTTCTTCAACGAGAGGGACAATTGAAACTTGTTTTGACTAGCTTTGAGGGTGATGTCGACATTTTTGCTAGTTCAGAGGTAAATATATTTATCTACATCATGCCTTTGATCTGCCTGTTTGCTCTGTTTTACTGACTTTGCTTATGATGTAGATCTCGATAATTTGGATAGAAGTATCTTTTTTTCTTTTTTTTTTTTTTTTTTCCAATAGTTTTTGCCATTCATCACATTAATCTGTACTACTATCAATGCAAACAGTGTTGAGGGGTATTTTAGTATTATCAAAGAACACATTGGCCTTCAAAGCTATAAATTTATTCTGACAATTGTCAGAAATTCACCAATGATGAAAACAAAACAAAAACATTTTGAAAGGAAAAGTAGACTGCCTGCCATTCATTAGACACACATGAATGTGGGATTTGCCAAGTCCTCCTTTAGTCACTACTTTTATTCCTCACTGGCAACAAAGTGATTTGAGAAAATAATATCATATTATCTTTATTAAGTGCACTGATCCTAATAAGCGCACCCTCCGCTTTTTGGAAGAATTGAACTTGAGTTATTGTAAAATGAATATAAATAATTGCGTTGATGGATGGAAAATAAACCATGCTGCACACCTTCAATGTTCATATCTTGTCCCTTAAAGCAGCACATCAAACAAAATGAAAACTACCCAGCTCAATTGAAGACGCGCGCATGGCTTATAATGATTGAAGGTATGTTATAGAAGTGCAAGCAAGCAAATAAAAATCATCTGCTACCCTGGCTAGCGTGGCATCGGTGGCTGAGCGGTTAGGCTGCCGGACCAGGGATCATGAGGTCCTAAGTTCAAATCCTAGAAAAGCCAGGTCCACCGTTGTGTTCGTTGGGAAAGGCACTTAACATAACATGCATTTTTCCCACTCTACGCAGGTGTAAATAGGCACAAGCACTAGCTTGGGAGTAAAAACCTGCATCAGACTAGCGTTCTGGCCAGGAGATGATTATTGTTACCTGTTCCTCTTCATGCTGTAGAAACCGGGATAAGCTCCAGGTCTATGGGCCTTAAGGGCCTTGAATTGAAGGAGCTTTTTACCCTGGCTGGCCTTGCCACCCACCACCACCATTACCAATACCATACCCCTCCAGCAACAATATACATGTACATGAACAATATGCTTGTGCTCGTGTGTATATATCGTGGAATGGAATGGGGCCTGTCAGCTTCACACCTTGTGTCTGGACACGGGAAGCCTGCATACAAAAAAGTATGTACATGTTTACGATCTTTCATTTCAGAGGGAGAGAAAAAAATAAGAATAACACAGGTTCAAGTAGAGTTCAACTTTTATTTCAAGATCTTTCCACTGCCACCCCCATCCTGCCCCGTGATTCTGCTAGGCAAATTATCGGTTCATAAAGTGACAATGCTGTGTGTGACCTTAAAAGAAATAGAACCAAATAAATAGTTTGAGAGATGAGCAATTTATGGATAAACATGAGAAGCTGTTACAATACATACAATGCATGTACTTCTTTATGCATGCATGTCAAACCAAACATTTAAAAAAAAACAACACAATAGGCAGCTGCTAGCAATGAACAATGACATTAGAAGTAAGGTCAGAAATAGATCCAATGCACCCTAATAAGCACACCCCTGGCTCCATTTTTCTATGCGCACTGTGCATTTAATAGGGATTATACAGTATTCTAAATAAAAGGTTGAGAAGGCTCAAACCTGCCCTTACACACAGAAAATAATGCATGCAGAGCTATGCCACTTCTCCCTTTCATGTATCATCCATCGTGGCTGCCTAACCAGTATGCAGAACACATATTTATTATCTTTGTTTGGCACTGAGTCCGTAAGTCAGTAGTTACCTTGAAAAGTACATAATTGAAGGTTAACTGTTTTTGGGGGTTGTTTTCTCTTTAAGAAAACCTAAGTTAACTGAAATTACTCTGAGAAATTGGGGTGATATTCAGGTGGTGCCGTTCTTAGTTCACAAAAATATCGTCACATTTCGCCAGAAAGTCCAGCTATTTTTTTAAATTTGCTTTATAGGGAATAAGTTCAGGTTAAATTACCCATGTTTTCTCGGATATTGCAAGCCGTCTCGCTAATTAGAATTAATTCACGTGGTCAGAGTCTGTTTTTTAAATTTATTTGATAAAGTTGGCAGCTACGTATCATATATTTAAACCAGGACTCATTTTACTATAGGGACTCCTAGAATTTTAAAGTATTGCATATGACTCCAGAAACCAGTGAGTTAAAAAAAAAAAGTTTGTGTGCACCGTTTTTCTCTCCGGCTCAAGCATAAATTGGTACCCAGCCAGAGATGGAGAAGAAAATTGTCGGTATAGTAGTAATCTACTAACAGGCACAGCTTTCTTTACAGCTCACAAGCAAATGAGAAGGCTTTGATGTGAATTGTTGGCTGAAGAGTATATTATCATGGAATATTAGATTTTCTACAGGGATATTGCTTATAACTTATATGCATTCATACCCATAGTTAGGTATTATCTCTACTCCTCTGTCTTCGTCCATACTTCAATTTGAAAATTGTTTTATTTCTTTGTTTGAAATGCCAGGTGCAACATCCCTCTTTCTACAATTATGAGTTGAAGTCGGAATCCTGTGGATTGGATATTGTGACAGTCCCCTTTGATATGCCCAGGCCTGTGTATATTGGCTTGTATGGCCACCCCAGGAAACCTCATTCAAGATTCAGTTTGTCTATCATCTCTGTGCCAAGGCCAAAATCAGTGTCGTATGAAGATCTGGTAACACAATATGAAAGGTGAGAAAACCATTGAGGGTGGGTGCATCATCACTGTCTATGTGTTTTGATAATAAAAGTAGTAATGAATAGCATTTGTATAGCGCTTGTCCAGTGGTGCTCTACATGCTTTACAATTAAAACGAGCAAACAATCCGTCTACAAGTACACGTTTTTATACATCTAATCAATTATGCAACAACCATTAAAAACATAGCAATTAAGACATGTCAATTAAGTATTAACAATGATTCAGATTACTAAGAATTTCAAGATGGACAAGCCAGACAAAAACAATAATGTTTAAATTTTCTTTTAAAACAGTCAAGTGAGGTTTCTTCCCTTATTTCCTTGGGCAGCTTATTCCACCCAGAGCATGAAAAAGAATGGCAACCACAATATTTATATTTTCTACAAGGCCTAACTAAAACAGTTTTATCATCAATTGATCTAGTATATCTAGCAGGCATGTACATCTTTAATAAATCTTGCAAGTAATTAGGGGCCCTGTTGTTTAAACACTCAAGTATAACTAAACGTATTTATTTGATATTCAATTCTCTGTTCAACTGGAAGCCAGTGAAGCTCTTTAAGTAAGGGTGTTATGTGACACGATTTTCATTGATTATATATCAATCATACAACATGGTTTTGTACAAGCTGCAGACGACTTAAAGATTTCTTAGGAGGACCAAAAAAGCAAGTAGTTACAATAGTCAGGTTTGGAAATTACAAGTGCGTTCAGTCTGTGTGTAACACAATTTATTGATGCCATACTCTGTTCAAGAGTTCACTCCGTTTTCATTTGAAAAAAATTGTCTTTAGCTCGTAAAATTGCTCTTTATTTTCCTTATTTTATTCTATGAAGTCACTCAGGAGCATGAGCGAAATATCTGGTCCTATCACATACAACGATTGGACCAAGGATGAGATGATTGTCTCTCAATATAATCGCCCTTTAATACATCCTATCTGACTTTTGAATGATTCAAACTATATTCTGCTTTCATTTCTCATTACTCTCCACTATTCTTTTCACTTTTAGTTATCTTTGAGCCGTGAGTTCTCAACCCAAAGAAGGGCAACTGTGGAGGTTTTGGAATACTGCAGATGATGATCGTGATGAATTATGCCTGATAATCTGTATTGTTAATGTTTTTCATGTATTTTAAATTCTAGTTTCAGTTGATACATATGCTCCCCTCCCCTCCTCTTTTTCTCTTCTCTCTTTCTCTTTCTCTCTTCTCTCTCTCTCTCTCTCTCTCTCTCTCTCTCTCTTTCCCTCCCTCCCTCCTCTACCTTCCTAGATCTACCCCTCAATGGGTTCTTATTGTTAAGAGGAGTTGTCAGGAGTGGTAAGATATTTTTTTTTCTCACAACAGGTTCTTCTTAAATTTGAAGGGGTCAGGAAAGTATAGATTTAAGGGGAGGAGGGGGGGGCACCTGGACTGGCGAGTTTGGGACCAAAAAGTTGATTTTCTGTTCTTTGCATGTTAGGATAGAACGATCATTTGTCTACAAGTTCATGGCAGAAAAATATCCATATGACGTATATTATTTTTGTAACAAAATATTTTGTAGGGGAGGGTAGGTAAAAACATTAAAATTTTGACTTAAATTACCTAACACTGACTGAGAAAATGGCAGTAAAAACCCGTATATTGGTGGTTAATCGCCAAATGTGGCATCACCAATTTCTGCCGATATCTCTCGTCGCTTTGGCCCATCGTTGTGGGGTGTAAGAGGCGTTGTGCGTCAGTGTGTAAGCATAGGATATAGAGGAGAAAAAACAACTGGTCATTTTGATGTCTGTTTTCACAACAGTGCACATTTAAACCTAGATTTATAATCCTCTTTACATTAGTAACAATGCCAGAGACCATCGAAAGAGTAAGCGGACTGCTACAACAAGGAAACCTGTCTGAAGCGTTTGTTATCTCCTCCGCTATTTACCGAATGATTTATATTATATTTGGCACACAGGTTCCTCTTGTCAATGTTAATAGAATGACGTTTGTTTTGTTTTTATATATTGTAAACTTTTTGAGACTTTTTAAAAAAAAATAAAAATGCTGTTTTTGTATTTTCAAAAATTCATTAAAAATTTTTTTATCCAAAATATGAAAAAATCGACTTCACTCTTTAGATATTGAATGGAAAAGAAGATCTGCTCAGGTTTTGAGTGATTTTATTCATTAACTAAGGGAGGAGTTAGATTTTGAAAATTGAGTCAAAATCCAAGATTGCGGCCGTTTCTATTGCAACCAAGAACGCTGAAAACTTTTCACTGATATAGGATGACTATATTTTGACAGTTACTCATGTACATACTAAAAGCAAAAACCTCAACTCAAAAGCAAACAAAAATCACTTCAGGTATGCCCATGGAAAAAAGTAACTGCATGAGTTTTTTGTATGATTTTTATCTAGCTATGATTGTGCCACAGAAAGGCATGCTATCAGATATTGTGATATCGTCATAGATCAGTCAATGTGTGAGTTGTTTGTTTTACTAATAAAAACCTGATGACCAAAACAACTCAGGTCAATTGGTCTCCCCCCCAAGAAAATAACTGACACCCCATTTGACCTACTCTGTGACCTACTCTGTCTACCCCTCATTATTCTTATTGCACCTGCTTGCATCTTGAATGACATCATCAACTATTTTAAAGACCTGGGAACCATTTCTCTTATTACTTACAATGTTTTGGTACTATGGATATAATTTAACTAAAACTAAAATTCCTTCAAAGTCATTACAGCCCTTAGGGCCGGAGATTATCCCGGTGTCTGTAGTGTGAAGCGGAGCGGGTGATAATAATCACCTCCTAGACAAGACACTATTTTGACTCAGGATTTTACTTCCAAGCTAATACTTGTACCCATTGGAACCTGCATTATATGAGGGGAAATGCATGTTAAGCGTCTTTCCCAAGAAACACAAAGTCAGACCTGGTTTTGCTATGATTTAAACCTTTGACCTCATGGTTCTAAGTCCAGCAGCCTTACCATTCAGCCATAGACACCACATGGATATGATTTACTTTGATCAAATCATAACATGTTTATTACGTTTAATCGTGAGGGTTTTTTTTTGCTTCATTTATGTCTACTGCAGGTACTTTTATGATGAAATATCCAATACAGACAGCCCTGGTGAAGGGGAACGGAACAGAATGTCGTCACCAGAATCGGATACATCTGATGACTTTGTGAAAGATGACATGCCAGTGTGGTGGAAAATCTTTTTAGGAATTTTAGAATTTGGAATAGAGGTGAGAAATAGCAATGGAAAAGTTGATTCAGAACTGTGACTTCATTTATAGTTATTAAAGTCTTCATTGAACCAGGATCATTAGATATTTTGATATCCCTCTTTTCTTGATTTTCTGAGAAATTTGTTATTAGTCTATGTAACCGGGCAGTGGACAGGTAAGCATCTGTATGGGAGTACATGATCCCGCCTTCCACAAGTCTCTTGCTGCCATGCAGGTCTGTCTTGGCTGACCAAAGGCTAAGGGAGTTAACCTGACCTAAAACAACCTGTTGCCTTGCAGGCCGATCTTGACTGACCAAAGGCTAAGGGGAGTTAACCCTGACAGAAAATAATAAGGCCTGGCAGGGCCTCAAGGTGACAGCCCCACCATCTACCTAGGGTAGAGTGGGCTAATCCTGTTTATCCAAAACCAAACTCATTCAGAGAAATAAATGCAATATACCCGGCTTGATCTTTCAACGATGAAAATGGATACGAACATGGACTGTGATTTTTGGAACATGGAATGTTAGGGAAATAAATGGAGAAGTGTTAGAATTAGTTGAAGAAATGGAAAAATTCAAAGTAGACATTTTGGCCATTACAGAAACAAAGAAAAAAGGACAAGGATTAGAAAATGTAGGACCAAATCATATTTTTATCTTCTCAGGAGTAGTTGTCAAAGATAGAGCAGGAGTAGGCCTCCCAGTGCATAAAAGGCATGAAAAGCTGCTAGAAAGTTGGAAATTTATAAGCCCACGGCTATTGGAGGTAAATATTAAACCAAAAGGAAGAGAAATTAAATTATTAATAGCCTATGGACCAAACGAAGACGCCACTAAAGAAGAAAAAGATATCTTTGAAAACAATTTACAAATAGCTGCAGAGAATCTTAAACACAAACAGGAACTAATGGTTTTAGGAGATTTAAACGCTAGAGTAGGCTATGATGTAGAAACATCAGGAGGAGTAATAGGTAAAGAAGGAAAGACAACAACTTTTCCAAATGGAGAGAGACTAATAGATTTTTGCCTAAAGAATAATATGAAAATAGCCAACACCTTTTTTCCTCATAAAGATATCCACAAATGCACAAGAATAAATGAAGACAGGTGTAAAAAATCAATGATAGGCTACATAATAGTTAGCAGTTCCCTTTTTTACAGTACATTGGATGCAAGAGTAAACAGAGGAGCAGAAATATTTAGTGATCATCACTTAGTGATTGCCAAAATGAGATTACTGACTGAAGAAAACAAACAGAAAAGGAACGAGAAGAAAGCTACTAAAATAAACCAATAGTAAAAGAGATATACCAATCTAGGATAAAAAGATTTATCAGTGAAAGGCAGATGGATCACAATAGAAAAAAGTAACAAATGTGTAAAAAAACACTCCTCAGTTGTACTGAAGAGGTCTGTAGTAGGAAACAAATTAAAGGAGATAAGAAAAGAACGGCATGGGGGAATGAAAATATCAAGACTAAGATCAAAGAAAAAAAGGATGCCTGGAAGAAATACTTGCAAACAAAGAGACCAGAGGATATGATTTACGTGAATAAAAGAACTGTCGCCAAAGAGGAAGTGAGGAAAGCAAAACAAGAACAAAGACTTCAAGAAAGCTATCAAGGAAATGAAAAGCTGTTCTGGCGGGCAATAAAGAGCATGAGAAAGACCAAAGCATGCCCAATACGATAAATTAAGAATGCCAAAGGAGAAATGATGAAAGAAGTATTTTCAACAATTACATAATCCATCCAGAACATATGAAACAAGGAGTAAAGATCAATTAGTAAGAGTAACAAGTAATCCAGAGGAGACAGCTGAAGATGTAGATATATCAATGGAACAAATCCAAACAGCTATAAGAAAAGTGAAATTGGGAAAGGCCCCAGGAGCAGATCAAAAATGGTTAAGGACCGAGGGAGAGAGGCGGATAGGCTACTACATGCAATATGCCAACACGCATGGAAGTCCAAACAGGCGCCAGACGACCGGAAAAAGGGAACGGTAGTACCAATACATAGAAAGGATCAACTATGGAATGCTCAAGCTATAGAGGGATATCACTACTTAGCGTACGAGGAAAAGTGTGTGCCAGGATGCTGGAAATGAAACTAAAGAAAAGAGTAGAGGATCAGATTGAAGAGTATCAGAGTGGATTTAGACCAGGAAGAAGTGTACAAGATCACATATTTACTATTAGACAAATAATAGAAAAATTCCTTGAGAGAAACATTGACTTGCGCCTATGTTTTATAGACTTAGAAAAGGCATTTGACACTGTGAGGAGGGATGAACTCTGGCATTCCTTAAAAAAACACAATGTAGAGCAAAATTTAATAGAAGCCATTAGAAGATTTCACAATAAACCAACATGTGCAGTGAGAGTAGCTGGAAACATTTGATGTAGATATAGGAGTTAATCAGGGTTTTATCCTAAGTTCTCTTTTGTTTATCACATTTATGGATTCGATCGCAAAGGCATCCTCAAAAATGAAGAAAATAAACTTTGGTATGTGGAAGCTCAAACTAGTAAATGTATCAATGCTTTCATTTACCGATGATTTAGTTCTGTTTGAAAATCAGAAAGGGACCTTCAGTCGAATATCAACATTATGAACAATGAACTAAATGAAAGAAGGAGAGTAAATGCAAAGAAAACTAAAATAATGCTAGTAACTAGGGCAGCTAAAACACAAAATCTTAAATTGGGCAGGGAGAATTTAATACAAGTTCAAAGCTACAATTATCTAGGAGTAATGAGTAACTAAGAGAAGAAATCAGCCAGAGAATTCAAAAGGCAAGTGTAATATATAACCATCTAAGAAAAGCATTTGTAGGTAAACAAGAATTGTCAACAAAAACCAAAATGGCAGTATACAATAGTTTATTGTCCTACTCTCCTCTATGGCAGCGAAACCTGGACCTTAGACAGTAGAGAATACAGTAGAGTACAGGCAGCTGAAATGAAATATCTAAGAAGAGTAGTAGGGAAAACTAAAAGAGACAAAATCAGAAACACAATAATAAGAGATCAAACCAAAGCAGATGGCATAAAAACTAAGATAGAAACAAATCAATTGAGATGGTTTGGGTATGTGAACAGAATGAAGGACAATAGAATAGCTAAATCAGTATACAGTGCTAAAGCCCAAGGTAAAAGACCAAAAGGCAGACCTTGGAGAAAGTGGGAAAAGGATATAAAAGAGGCATTAAAGCATAGAAATTTAACTTTTTTTTAAGGAAACAGGAAATGCCAGTATAGGGTATCCTCGAGAAAGATCATCTCGGGCATCTGAACCCATACACCGAAAGGTAGAATGGGAACTGATAAAGAAAGAAAGAAAGAATATAAATTAAAACAAAGTAAATCGTTATGTAGAGTAGTTTCCCGTCCATTGAAATAAACTGCTACTACTGTTAATTTTTTCCTGTTCAAAATTTGCCGATTTGACCTGAAATTTACCTATTTTTCGGATACCAGCAACCTCGAAATCATGGTTTTCGATGATGAACAGATAATGCACCGTCATGAATCTGATTCTGACGAGGCTAGAGTTGAAGATAGTGATGATCCATGGTGCAGCCAATGTGATTGAAGTGTTGAAGAGCTTATTGACTCTGACAGTGACAACGAAGGGTATTATCATGTTCTTCGGGAGAGAGCACAAGTAAAAAGAGGGCGTGGCACTGTTGATGCTAGTGCCTGGCACTGGGAATATTTGAAAATTAGAGACATCTATGACACACAACCACAGAAAACACAAGAATAGAAGACTGAGGTAGACAGGACGGCTCAGCAAAATAAATTTTAAAATTCTTGATTATTGTTTTCGTGTCATTTTGGGTATTTTGTTCTCAATATTTTCATTTTTTGTGTTGGTCATGCAACATGAATAATTGTATTTTTTTCACATTATTGTCCAATTCTTCCCTTTTGTCTGTCTTCCTCACATTACAATGCACTTCATTAATCGTGATTAGTCCATAATGGTGTATTTTATGACCATAAACTGTCATTTCACTGAGATATGACCCAAAAAAACCCATAAATTGTCTAATCCAAGATGGCTACCATGGTCACATGACATCATTTGCATATTTTGAATATTCAATCTTGTAGCACAATCTATCATTAGTATGTCCAGTTTCATTTGAATATCTATTGTAGTTAAGAAATGATAATTTTTTCCTGATATGAGTCACTTCTAAGGATTTCAGCTAAAATGGGTGGCAATGGCAAAGAGATCCAGTGTAAAATGGGTGGCAATGGCAAAGACATCTGGTGTAAAATGGGTGACAATGGCAAAGAGATCTGGTGTAAAATGGGTGACAATGGCAAAGAGATCCAGTGTAAAATGGGTGGCAATGGCAAAGAGATCCAGTGTAAAATGGGTGACAATGGCAAAGACATCTGGTGTAAAATGGGTGGCAATGGCAAAGACATCCAGTGTAAAATGGGTGGCAATGGCAAAGACATCCAGTGTAAAATGGTGGCAAATGGCAAAGACATCCAGTGTAAAATGGGTGACAATGGCAAAGACATCTGGTGTAAAATGGGTGGCAATGGCAAAGACATCCAGTGTAAAATGGGTGACAATGGCAAAGACATCCAGTGTAAAATGGGTGACAATGGCAAAGACATCCAGTGTAAAATGGGTGGCAATGGCAAAGACATCGGTGTAAAATGGGTGGCAGTGTAAGGGTTAAATGTCATTACGGCTCATAGAGCCAGAGCTTATCCAGGTTTCTATAGCGTGAAGCAGAACAGGTTATAATAATCACCTCCTGGACAGGACACTAGTCTAATGCAGATTTTTACTCCCAAGCTACTGCTTGTAACCATTTGCACCTGGGTCGAGTGGGGAAAATGCATGTTACGTGTCTTTCCTAAAGAACATAAAGCGGGACCTGGCTTTGTTAGGTTTCGACCCCGGAATCTCATGATCCCAAGTCTGGAAGCATAACCACTGGGCTACTGATATCATACCATTAGTCTATGATGTCATGGAAAGAAGGGAAAAAATGTCCTTGCACGGGTGATAGCATGGAGCAGAAAATCTCTGTCTCTCTCTCTATCTTTTCTCTTTCGTGATCTCTCTCTGTCTCTGTCTCAATCTCTCTGTCTCTGTCTCTGTCTCTGTCTCTCTCTCTCTCTCTCTCTCTCTCTCTCTCTCTCTCTCTCTCTCTCTCTCTCTCTCTCTCTCTCTCTCTCTCTCTCTCTCTCTCGCTCTCTCTCTCTCTCTCTCTCTCTCTCTCTCTCTCTCTCTCTCTCTCTCTCTCTCTCTCTCTCTCTCTCTCTCTCTCTCTCTCTCTCTCTCTCTCTCTCTCTCTCTCTCTCTCTCAATCTCTCTCTCTCTCTCTCTCTCTCTCTCTCTCTCTCTCTCTCTCTCTCTCTCTCTCTCTCTCTCTCTCTCTCTCTCTCTCTCTCTCTCTCTCTTGTTAATAAGTATCTTGTGAGAGAACATGGTGCAAGATTAACAGTTTTCCTCTCTTTTTTTCAGGTCATATTATGATGGAAAGTTTTCCAGACATGCCTTGTGGCCATAGACCCAACGCTTCAAAGTGTGCAGAGAATTCAGTTTGTGTATGCTGCATGTCAAATAGTGTAATTCCTGAGAAATGGTGTGATTTGTATTTATAATACTTGGAAAAACAGATAAATGTTGAAATATGTGTCACTGTTGTGAAAGCGTATGAGAAACTGTTTATCCTTGCTCATGTGCCTGTTGTTGTCACTAGAGATAGAATATATTTCTGGATAATTAGGAGCTGACTGTTCAATTTTCAACTCCCACTTATTTTCATTCAATTATTATTCACCTTCACCTCCCATCCTATCAAGTTGGTTGTGTGGTTGGTGGACGCTGCAAATAGGTTCTACTTCTTTCCTCTCACTCTTTTACTATTTACTTCTTATCTTTCATCTTGCTGTTTCCTCTTCTGATTCTTATTTCCTCTTTTCTCTATAAAAATGATCTATTATAATTATTATTATTATAATTATTATTAGTATAATTATTATTATTATTATATTATTATTATTATTATTATTATTATTATTATTATTATTATTCCTCTTAATTCACCCTGAAATTGCCAGATACTGTGGATGAGGGAAATTCTCATGAAACAAACAAACCTTCACCTTGATCTATTACTGCTTCTTCTATTTTTGTGGATAACTTTGTCGTACTTGTATGTTTACGGCTTGTTTGGCTCCGATTTATATTTTCCCAACGACACATTTGATGATTTTTTAAATTATAACCATTGTCAGATTCAGTCGTCAACTGTCCTGTCTCACAAAAAGATTGTAACCAAACTCGTTCTACCTTTGTCAAAAATTTCACTTGCAATTGTTTGTCTTGACGTCCGATCCTCTTTTTAGCTTTGAACTTCAGAGACTTTTTTTTCTCATGACAGGCATATGTGTAGTTAGGACAACAATGATTCTGTGTTTAACTCACTCAGACACAAGTCTAGGGAAAGATTTTGCAGCACATATCAAACATTTCCTATATGCAGCTTAGTAATGTATATCATTAATTACTTATAATTTTGGCAATGTATTCTCCATATCTTTAGAACTTGACCTTGAAAGTCATGAAGGTTTTAATATATTTATATAATTATCTTTTAAAGTTTTTTCGAATCACTTATGTTAAGATATTATTTTCCTTGTGTATTTATTGTTCGACGATTAAAAGTCAAAGGATTGATATGTTTCTAAAAACATGATATGTTGTCTAGCATTTGAAAAAAAGCATGGGGCTATGGACAAAACTACCACCACATGGCAACTTGTCACAAGAAATGTCTCTGTATGGTAAAAGGGAAGTAAGTCCCATACTCAGAGTTGAGCATGAAGGTAATCAAGAACACAGGCCTGGCTTTTCTAGGCACACAGCATTATGTGGTAGTTTGCCACTGCTTTCCACGTCACCTTTACTTTCACCATCTGAATAGACCTAGCTACCCATATTGACAGGAGGGCCAGAAAATATTTGCTCAGACTGGGAATCGAATTCGTACCTCTGTATGGTAGACTTCAGAAAATCATAGAAACAATTATTAAGAAATACACCTGAGGTTCATTGGCCCCTGTTAATGAAGCTTGAAAAAATTTGTTATCTTTTGGGAGCCAGAACATGATACAGACAAGGACAGACCCTGACATTATAGACTAGACAGTAACTACCATCTGGGATGGAGAACAGATATAGGGAGCAGGAGGAAGCATACATCAAGAAAAATTTGACATTTCGTTGATAATGATTACATTTACAATTTATCAAAAGTTTCCACTATTAGCAGTATGTACTTTTATAACAGACTGATAAGGTTTCTTCTTTGAAAACTTTTATTTCTTTTCACTTTTTTTTTCAATAGCATCATGTATCATTTTATTACTACAATTACTCAAGATCTTCATTTCACGCTTCAGTTATGCTATTATTGCTTTTTTTAAACCTGCCATTGAAACTGATACACCAAAATGGGGAAATTTGGACAAGAAATAACGAAGATCCAAACACTTTACAACCCTTCGGAAAATTGTGTATCAAAGTTATTTTCCTGTGTAAAATCTAAAATTTTCAACCATTTTGAATGAATCAAAGATGAATTGCAATGTTTCAATGCAATAGACATGATCAAAGAACCGCTAACCAAATTCGGTGAAATTTAAAACATTTGTAAAATTTACGTGTGTCACATCTGCCATTGTACTAAAATCGTGGTCAATTTGACATGTGTGATTGGCTCAGGATGGTAAGACGATTATTGAGATGGGCGCCTAAGGGCATTTCGCCTCTTAAGGGGTTGATCTGAGTAGGGACACATGTGGGTCTCTTTTTTTTCTTCTTTGTAACTTTTATAAATCCATTGTAGATGGTCAAGCTATTCAATTTTTTTTTCTAGTTTTAGGCTCAACACTATCAATACCACTGCATGCACGCACACACAAGATAATGGAAATACATGAAACAGCTTTAAAGAAGGGAAATTGCAACAGTTATTGGGAGATTGCAATAGTAATGGTGATATTTTATTATTACTATGTGTTTACATAATAGTAGTATGACAATGGAAAATGCATTGATTAAATCTAAATGTTTCAATACTCCTCATGGGAAACAAGGAACATGTTAATGGTCTCACTTAGGTGATAGTAACACAATATCCATTCCCACTTGCCCTCTCAAAGAAGCCAACACAAAACCAAATATAAAATAATAAACAATAAAAATAAAATCACTAACATTAACAACCATCAATCTACTCTTCTTGGTAAACAAAAAATGTCTTACTTAAGAGGGGGGTGGGGGGTTCCTGAGCATGTTTTTTAAATTATTTAATATAGACAATTTTAACCACTACCATTGTACTTGGCATGTCTAAATTAGCTGAAAAAGATATTTTTTTTTTTTTATCATATGATTGCCATGGGAATGCCGCCATCTTGGATTTTCAATATGAAAATAATGACTTCATTTCCAATAGGCTTTTTCAGTTATAAATAAAATTGACTATAACTTTGCAAACACGTTATTTGGTTCAATATCTAGGCTCACCCGGTAGCTTTTTTGGATAAATGAAACGTTTTCATTTTATGAATTTTTTGAAAATGCATATAGCAACCTTTCCAATTTTTGGCAAATTTAATCACGCAAAAATTTGTTTTGCAAAACTTTGAAGAGATATAAAAAAGCTACTTGATGAATTTTTTACTCATTTTTATAGATGTTATATACCAAATTTGAGGGCAATCGGGCAATAAATAAAAAAGTATATATATATATATATGTGTGTGTGTGTGTGTGTATATGTATATATATATATATTATTTATATATTATAACAAGGAAACAAAATGGGTTTTTTTGAATGGCATGTCTTGATGATTCTTGCTTCCACAGGACCCACAACTGACCCCGAAGCCAACTGAGGTCATAAGTGACTTTGTCGCCATTCCAAGGGCTCTCTTGGAGCTCGAACAACACATGTCCCATTATAAGAAAGAAGAAGATGATTCTTGTTTAGAATTATCTTTGCTTCATAATACGCAGTGGAATGGAATGCGACAAAGTCTGCTGAATTCTCAGAGAAAACTGTATGTGTATGTTCTCTCTCTATAGTTGGGGGACTTGGTAGTCCAGAAGCAAGGTGTCAGCCTCTCAACCCAAAAGTCGTGTTTGCCCCGCCAATGGTTGACAGGTTTTCTCTTGGGTTTTTTCCGTGTGCAATCTTCAGGCTTTGAGTCCGTAAGTATGTATCAACCTTGAAAAGTACATGTATGAAAGTTTACCATTGTTTTCTTTTAGAAGCCCATATTTTTTGGCAAAGGTTTACGGATTGGGGTAAAAGTTTGGAGACACCATTCTGAGTTGGCAAAACTTCCGTTGTTATTCCCCTCAAAGGGGTTAATTTAAGTTGAATATCAATATATCCTGGAACATTACGGGCAATCGTGCAAGTTTAAATAAGTTTGCACGGCTAGGGTCTGTTTTTCCATTTGAAAAGGTTGGCAGCTATGTATTTTTACGAAAGATATGTTGTTATGAAATTTTGAACTTGTAACATTGAGGGTAATTTTGCTCATGCAAAATTTCCTGTTGAATATCTCTGAATCATATATTTTATGCATGATCAATTCAATATGCAAAATATGAGTATACATGCAAACTACATGCATGCATACAGTTGATCTACAGCCTCTCTTTTTGGAAAATATTTGATATCACTTTTTTTCCTCGAGAATTTCTGATAAGTCGTACAAGGAGGAGAAAAATGAATGAACCTACCTACATTTGTTATGTTAAGCTTCAGAGAGAGTTTTATGTTCCAGTTGGTCTTTGGACAAGTTTCTATATTTCAAGAGTGAAAGATTAAGATTTGCTTTCTTTTTGAAGGAAAAGTTACGTACAGATATAGATATATATATATATATATATATATATATATATATAATATGCTATATATAATATGCTCTTACGTACAGTTAAACTGATTTGTCTTCTACTTCTTCTACTCTACTTCATAAAGCAGTAAGGTTGACTGTGTTGTAGCTGTATATATTATTAATCTATAGTTTTTGTAGCATTCCATTCTTTTTATTTTATTATTTAGCAATAATATAATGAATGTAATTTCATAACTGTTGTTAGTGAAATTATTTGTCAAATGTAATGTTTAAATGAGCAGAAAATTTAATTTCTACCAAGTCATAGTATTTCAATGAAACGTTGAAACTTTGATATCACAGAACAGAAATATGTAAAGAAATGATTAAGTTTACAACATTGCAAACAGAACTAATTTTATGTGAGATATGAAATGTGACTGACTTACCTGTATATTCGGAAGATATCTGTTTTTGAATTGATTGGCTTTGAGTTGCATTTGACTTTGAAGTTATGTGTGATTTAAAATCATAGAATGAAAGATATAATGGAAGTTGTGCAGAAAGCCATCTGTTCTCTCTCTTTGACGATTATTATTTATTTGTCAATTGGTTTTTGACAATTGATGATGGGGGAGATCACTCCTTTATTGAGTGTAAATTGAGAATTGTGGTTAGGCGTATTGCCTGTATATTGTCGCCTACGGGACAAACCGTGGATTTTTGGAATTTTGGCTATTTTAGTACAACTTTATAAAATCTGTAAGATGTCTGAACAGTTTTACAGAATACGCAGTAGATCCCAAGAAGTTGCATAACCAATTTTGTTCTATCCACTGTTACGAGAATTTTTTTCGAGAATTTAAAGTCGATTTTCTCAGTTGCCTGGATTTGGCGATGGAACAGTTTGTCATGCAGGCGATTATATATATATTTTTTTTACACATATTTCTTCTTCTTTCTTTGTATTTATTTTCTAATTTATATTGTCATGGGTAACACCTGTCAACAATGCAGATTGTATATTCCATATAATACAGTGGAACCTTTCTAATCAGAAACCTGGGGAATGGTGAAACCCGATCAATCAGGAAAAAATCCCAGGGAATTGAGAATTTTATCTATATATTTTACCTCTCTGAATGGGAAAGGAGGTCCCCAGCTAATCGAGACAATTTTTTGTGACCTTGCATTG
Source organism: Doris montereyensis (assembly GCA_037039925.1). Taxonomy (NCBI): domain Eukaryota; kingdom Metazoa; phylum Mollusca; class Gastropoda; order Nudibranchia; family Dorididae; genus Doris; species Doris montereyensis. Next base: position 226,027 of record JAXRKP010000194.1, on the reverse strand, counting down.
ATTATCATCACCATTTCGCCTATCAGTATTTATTCCAACCCTCGCTTGTAATCCAAATTTAGTCTCTGTGTCAGCAAAACATCATTAGTATTACACGTGTTATACATTACATAATATGTAACCGTTGTCGTGAGTGCCAGTTCTCGATGACATAAGCTAGACACACCAAAGTACCTAGGACTGATGAAGAAAAACCAAAATCGCTAGGTCTCCAGGCAATCGGGAAACCCGCTATTCGGGACAATTTTACAATCCTCAGAGATTTCCCGATTAGAGAAGTTCCACTGTACTTATCACTATTAATCAAATATCTTTACTTCTTTTCAATTATTTGATGTTTATGATTGTATTTGTTGTGTTCTAATATGATATTCGCAAACCGTGTAAGTCTAAAATTAGTGACATCTTTTTTCCCCTTCATTTTACACAAGAAAGCCTTTATGCTTCGTCTAGTTAGGATTCCGTGGCACAAGAACCAATAGAAACCTATATAATAATCATATGAGCAATCCGTGTATTCTTATTAGGTTTAGTTTTTGACACTTGTGCACTGTGTATGTCTGTGAAAATAGATTAAAATGCGCAGCATCTTTTTCTTTGATTTTTTCAAAACATTCTAAATTGAACTTAAATGGTTTGCGACTTTCACCATCGATGTGTTACCTTGTACACATACATGTAATATGTTGCCTTGTAAGTTAGACTGATATTTTACTTCTTTTGTTTCTTCCTCAAAGCTTTTATTATCAAATAAGCTACATGGTTGTTTTATTTTATAAACATTTATTTTTCATGGAAGTTGTGTTTCATCTGTGCTTTTGTTCCTTGTTATTAAAGATTAAACTGTTTATGATACTTTTGTCTTGAATTTGTTTCTTTGTGTTAAGTAAAATGTGCAGTTGCAAGTATGATATTGGAAACATTACTTCTTCCCGTAGTAATTCAAGACATGCTGTTTTGTTATGTTGTTTAACATGGAAGTTTCAACATCAGAGTGTTAATGAAATTTTATTGAATTGTAAAAGGCTCACTCATGTCTCATTTGATTGAAAACTTATTGCGACAGAGGCAAGGTCCATGTTTGTACAAGCATTTATTGTCATCAATCATCTCGACTGCTGCAATGCTCTACACTACTATACAACATCACAACTCGTCAAATAAAAAAACAATCAGTGCGCCTGTGTTGTCACCAAGATGAAATCAAGAGACCACATCACACCAGTTTTTTTAAATCTTCGCTGGCGAACTGGTTCACAAACGCATAGAATTTAAGATTGCATTCACTGTATTCAACTCATTACATGGAGCAGCACCTGAATGTCTTGCTGAGTAATTATTACAATCCTCCTACTATTTCTATCCACCACACCCTCTAAGGTCAGAGAATAAATTCCTCCTAACCACATCTATTCCGAATATAAAATTAGGCGAGAAAGCCTTCTCATTCAATGAATCCAAAATCTGGAACTTTCTTCCAACTGCAAATCAAGAACAGCCAAAATATTATTCCCTTAATTTTTTTTCTCCGGGAGACATATTTGTAAACTTGACTTAAATGGATAATTGACATTGGAGGTGTTCTAACTGAACCGTTAGAACCGTATGGGAGCGTAGTTAGCTCGGTTGGTAGCGCCCTTTCTTTTCATGGTGAGGCGATGGGTGCTGATGCAGTGGTCACGGGTTCGATCCCTATGGTGGCCTGGATTTTTTTCTGTCTATTCCTTGTATTTGTCTCGTCTTTGTTCCTATGGGGTTTTCATATTATCTTATGTCATTACCTTCACTTCCGACATGCCCCTTGCCTCACTGTTTGTCTTTAACTGAACCGTAGTGTTGTGAGCTGGTAATCACCATATTGGTTCAGATTCCCGGCTGGCAGAGGTGATTTTTCTCTCTCACAACATTGTATTCTTAGGAGAGGTACTTCATTCTACTTTCCTCATTCGACTCAGGTATGAATAAGTACCCTACGGGGGGGGGGGATAAATTATGTACAGTCGATGAGCCTGCACTCGTACGGGGATACATATAAATCCATCTTTATGGTACAACGCCCAGAGCATGTCCATGTGTAGGCACTAAATGAATCTAAACATTATTATTATCATCAATTCAATGTGATTGTTCACCCACGTCCTCCTTACATCCCCTATACACGACAAGGAAGTAACTATTTTAATACTAACAATAATACTGTCATGCTGCACTGTTAGCTTGCTAATGTTGAGCATATGAACTCACATATGTGGTTGGCCGGTGCTGCTTGCTGGTATATAGGTCATCTCTCTCTCTCTCTCTCTCTTCTTCTCTCTCTCTCTCTCTCTCTCTCTCTCTCTCTCTCTCTCTCTCTCCCTCCCTCCCTCTCTCCTCTCTCTCTCTCTCTCTCAACTTTCCTCTTGCGATTTCCCCTTAATTCACAATAAGATCTCCACGTATGTTTAAAAAAAAGAGTTCCTTCAATGTCATTACGGACCATAGAAGCGGCGCTTATCCTGATTTCTATAGTGTGAAGATGAACAGGTAATGATAATCACGACCTGGACATGACTCTAATCTGATGCAGGATTTACTTCCAAACAAATGCTTGTACCCATAATTGCATTAGGGTTGAGTGGAGAAAGTGCGCGTTAAGTGTCTTTACTAAGTAATACAACATCGGGCCTGGCTTTGCTAGGATTCGAACCCAGGATCTCATTATGTGCCACATATGGTGGCTGAGTTTATGGTATATGAAGGAAAGAATCATGTGTACTGGTAGATCATACTTCCTTCCTTACACTTGTTCACATGCCTTTCATTTTCATCTTGTTGTCTCTTATCTTAATCTACACTGAGATTGCCGCATAATAACGAATTCAGAAAATATCTACCAAAAGTGATGTTTTAAGTAAGAAAAAAATTCATTGTTTTCTTTGTCATTTAAAAAGATTTTTCATTCACTTAAGCCACCATTTTCAACAGGATTTGTAATTAAAAAGTTGGAAATTAATGTAGTGTTCACGCCTTCTTCTTCTTCCTATTGTTTGCAGTCTACCTCTGGTGTATATTGTCGCAAATATTACATGAAACATAATGAATACAAATAATAACAGAAACAGTTTACAAACAATCGTCTCCAAACTGTCCTCAAATGAGTTAGTTGTCATGTTGTATGACTGTAATTGGTGGCAGGTCATTCCACAGTCGGATGGCAGACGGGAAGAAGAACTGTTGATTATTCATCCTCGAATGTGGTCGAAAGCCGTACCGAAATTCGTGAACCTCTTGTTTTGGATGCTGTTGTCACGGGTATCAATCGATCAGTTAGTAGTTTTGAAAAGCATGTTAACTTTTGCTGTCTTTCTTCGTTCTTCTGACGTTGGACATAAATGTTAACTTTTGCTGTCTTTCTTCGTTCTTCTGACGTTGGATATAAATGTTAACGTTTGCTGTCTTTCTTCGTTCTTCTGACGTTGGACATTTTAATTCATCCATTCTCTTTGACGCATTGCTGGTATTGCGATAATCCCCGACGACAAGATGTGCTGCTTTTCTTTGAATCATTTCAAGTTTACGGATATTATGTATGTAATAGTTATTGGCCGTTAACGTCTAGTCTTTACTTCTTGGGGACACGATCTAATGTTTCTGTTTCAGGACGCGTTGATGTTGATTGATTTCTTTGTCATCGCTGATATGGGGTCGTTCCTTGATTGGTTTGTACACCTAGCCGCGTACCATCAATATCGATAATAGACTCGATTTAATAATCACAATTATATACATTATGTGCATGTATAAACATCTTATACCCTGGGTGATATCAATTGTGATATGTATAATATATATATATATATATATATATATATATATATATATATATATATATATATATATATATATACATATACGTATACATATGTGTGTGCGTGTACATGTGTGTGACTAAGAATGGAAAAGCAATTGTAGTTTTCGTTAAGCTATAAAGTTTAGCTCTTTATTTCGTTTATCAGCCTGGTCCAGAATGCCACGTTGGTGGGCATATAGCGAATTACCCGATTAGATCTAAGGAAACGATACAGATGTATAGGTAATGCACTTGATTTTAATTTTTGAGCTCCAACTTACTCCAAGAAATATAAGTATTTGAGAGCCGGTCATATCTTGCATAACCTTAGCCACAGTGACGCTAGCTGATTTTCCTCGTCCAGAAAAAAATCCTCTGTGAGGAACTACAAGAGTTTTTCTCCCGTATAAGATCGTTTCCTCCACCACATCGCGGACTTGACGACCAGCACTTGGTTCCTGAACTCCAACTTCACTCAAGTGGTAAGTGATTCCACGATGCGTTAAGTTTGGAAGGAGCACGAAATACATTGTGGCGTCATCGATTGTCCTGATCGATGAACACCAAAAACATGTCATACATATGACTTTGGTCATACTGGCGGTAATGGCAGAAAACCCGTTGTTAGCCAGAATAGACGTAGAACACGAGCTTGAAGCGATACATAGAAAATAATACTGCAGCTGTCAGACTTATTATCATAGCTGAAGATAGAACAATTGTGGCTATCAATGCTGATTGTCCATTGTAAAATCGCCACAAAGTATTCATCGATTCATCTTGATGTGCAATTGTTGGTAGTTGTATCAAACTGTCGCTCAGAAATCGACAGTAATAATGATCTTGTTTAGCGAAAGTTACCTTCATCCTTTGGTACCACAGAGTAAAGGTAATTGTGGAACAGTCACATTTCAAAGGATTCGGGAAAAGATTGACTGGGACATTTGTTATTTTCTGTATTTCGTCCAGCTGTTGCATCTTTTCATCTGTTAAGATTTGTATACCATTAAAAGACAAATCAAGGTATTGCAAATGTGGTGGCTGGGAAATTCTTTCTGTCTTTCTTTTTCAAGAGAAGTATTTTCAGTTGAGTTTTATTCTTAAACGCATTAGCAGCGAGTTTGCGTATGTTAGTGTAGCTCAGATCTAGATATTCTAGGTCAATCAGAGAGGAAAATGTTTTTTGTCGTGGAATCAATTTCTAAAGAAAACCCAACAGAATAAAAATCGCAAGATTAATGATTTTAAGCCAGTCATACCCGATAGGAACAGATGATTCAGAGCTATAGCATAATTGTTGTGAGGTGCATGTAGTGGGGTTTCCATTGATACTATTCCCTGTGGTTGCTGTGAAGTGTATGTAGTGGGGTTTCCATTGATACTATTCCCTGTGGTTGCTGTGAGGTGCATGTAGTGGGGTTTCCATTGATACTATTCCCTGTGGTTGCTGTGAAGTGCATGTAGTGGGGTTTCCATTGATACTATTCCCTGTGGTTGCTGTGAAGTGCATGTAGTGGGGTTTCCATTGATACTATTCCCTGTGGTTGCTGTGAGGTGCATGTAGTGGGGTTTCCATTGATACTATTCCCTGAGGTGGTTGCTGTGAAGTGCATGTAGTGGGGTTTTCATTGATACTATTCCCTGTGGTTGCTGTGAAGTGCATATAGTGGGGTTTCCATTGATACTATTCCCTGTGGTTGCTGTGAAGTGCATGTATTCCTGTGGTTGTGGGGTTTCCATTGATATCATTTTGTATAGTGGTGAGATATTGGTATATTAATGAATATTATATTTTTCATTGACATCATTTCTGTGGTGGTGAGTAATTCCATTGTTCTGGAGAAGGACGAAAAAGGATTTAATCTTTTTTGTTCTTGTTATTGTCCTTGTCGTTGGTGGTGATACATATTGTAGTGGTGTCAGTGCCAGAGTGATTTAGTCACCTGTACTTTTTATTTCTTTGTTTTAGGGCTTGTTCTAGTTCCAGGCAGCAATCGGAGAAGCATAAAATTCGAAATAGGAACAGAAGATACACGTACAGTCAGCTGCTGCGGACATTTGCAAATTAACTCTCCTCCTGCCCCCCCCCACGCCCAAAAAATATGCCAAAATACGCTCAAAATTTGCTAATTTGCCGAAATTCGAAAATTTTTCAAACAAGTTCCTTTGTGATAAAACACGAAAAAAAAAAGAAGAAAATTCACATCAAAGAGTCATAGACAATAAAGTTGTATAAGTATCTTGCTTTTTTCCATTGAGCCTTCCTCAGCTCTCAGAAAAGTCAAGATTGTATTTGTAAATGGAAAAACTTCTTTCTGCATCAGCTGAGTTGACCATCAAAACGGAAAAGAATCAGTAGTTCTGGACTTCTTGCAATAATGGGCTGCACAGAACAAGACTTTTGATTTCATTGGAATTTCCTTGTTCACCATATTATTATGCAGTGATCTCTGGGTGGATCAAGAGGAAACGGAAGATGAAAGATATTATAAAATAACGGAAAGAAAGAAAGCAAGTAGGGCTACAGCAGCATCCGTCAACTGCCCGCCAGAACAAGATCAGATGGAAGAAGGTTTTCTGATCTGACTGTAATGTGTGTATACATAATGCATTATAATTTGTACAACTGATTTCATTTCACTGTTAATACGTGCACATGTATAGCCTACAATTGCTATGTTAGAAATGATTTTATTTCATTGTTAATACGTGTATAGCCTACAATTTTCACAAATTATTTAATTTCACTACTAATACGTGTATAACCTACAATTTTTATAAATTATTTCATTTCACTATTAGTATTAGTACTTGTGTAGTGTATATGCATTTTGTTTGATGTATTAACACAAGCAGTCATATGAAAAACAATGTACACGTAAATTGGTGACAAATTTTCAACATAATGTTTTTTTTTAAAAACAAATTTATTACAAATAAAACAAAACTTTAAAGAAGCATTATACAACTATTATAATTCAACAATATTAAGGTAGCGTCTAGGAATTCAATCTGGACAAAGAGAAGAAATACAATGCAAAAACAAAACATGCACAACTTTGTTGAAATGTATAAATTGAGAGATATATACGGGAGATAAAAACCCATGTTCATGCATTTTTTACTCTCTAGAGAGAGCCATCTAAAGGGAAACATGCATTCACTTAATATGGATTGATACAGTGGTGCCAAAAGAACATTACAATTACATAACGATTTATAAAAACAACACTCAGACAGACCTTGATAATGGTTCAATTCAGAGGAATTTTTTTTCTTACAAACAAAGTGATGGGACAAGATAAGGCGCTGTGGCGAAACAGTATAGTGTTGTGAGTTTGTAATCATGATGACAACACTGTTTCAAAACCCTTGGCTAGCCCAGGTGTTTTTCCACCACGTTGTACTCTTAGTACTCTTAATAGTAGTATGTATTGAGAAAGGTACTTCATTCTGTATTCTTCACCCGACTCAGGTATGAGTGACTACTCAGCTATAGATGGAGAGCAATCTTGTCGAAGTGTTAGTATGAAGTATGGAGCATTTAACATGCTGTCGTACTGTATACTCCTCGGGGACTTTGAATGAATGAAGTGGCCTGCTGGGGAATAAATGATGTACAGTTGGCGAGTCGGCACTTGGATATGAACTAATAAATAATTTTAAAATTTCCCATCATGTTTACAAGATACAAGATAAAATAGACTACTGCCACCATAACTGGCCTTTCTTTGCAGTAATTTTTTTTTAAAAGAAAAGAAACAGGTAGGAAATTGTTTTTTGGGGGTGGGGGGGGGGGGGTGTTGTTTTCATTTATAATTTTTGTGTTTGTATCAGAAAATGTTCCCCTTCTTACGTTTATGTACAGTCATAATCTAAAAAAGCTCAACAAAACAAATTCAATCGCCTGGGCATTAACGCACGACCTTTTCATTGAGAGGCCTGTGGACTTATAAAACACATGACACGCCCCAAATGAAAATATTGACACTGATACCATGAAATGACCGTAACCATTTTCATCCTTTCTTTCATAAAATCACAAATGTATGATGACACTAATGACAACATAAAGCACTGAAATCTCTTCTTTTTGGTGTTTTTTTCAAATGGCAACATGATGAGGTTTACTATTTTTGTCCATGAGACATAGTTGGGTTTTTTTTTTTGTACACACAAAAATAAAATACATGTTAACTAAAGCTCAAAACTTTCTGGCATTGCTGTTGGTGTAACGAGACATTTTCTCAGCTGAACCCCCCCCCCCCCCGTCGTCCCACTTTGTTTTCCCATGGTTTGAATTTTTTTCCGTTTATATATATTTTAAATATAGTATATGAATTTTCACTTATAGTACACACAAATTTTTTTTGACAAAGTTTCTTGTTCTTTCTTTATAAAGACATGAACCAGATATGAGTATATCTGAGAAATCACTCTATTCTCGGAAACCTTATACATTGGCTTCTGCTGAAGTAAAAAGAAAATAAATATTTTATATGTATATATATATAATAATTTAATTATATTTATATATATATATATATATATATATATATATATATGTATTCCTTATGAAGCTTCAAATATGAATTAAAAGTCACTGTCCCTATCATGCATGCATCAAACTGTATTATTAATCACTGTCAAGCCATCTTTATAGATTTTAATTCATTAAACTGTATTGTAAGGTGGCTCATCGTTTTCATTCACAAAGATCATAAGTATCAAATATGCACATTCTGACTACTCCGACCACAAGTCTCAAAGAACCCTTCTGACTTCATGATAAATGCAATACAAACCCATACAAATATGATGATACATTTCTATATATACATGTCCTTTTGAAATTCTTCACTTTGTGGAAATCTTCCTTCATCACTCATTTGTATTCAAACAAACCTGCTTACTAATTATACAGTTTTTGCACATATAACATAACAAGCATGTTACATCCCAGGTGATACCAAGTACGATTATGAGATCCGGTCAGTATTTGATACTGAGGTTATGCAGGTTGGTGTGAACAGTACTATTCCATTTCCAACTTTTTAATTATAAAACTTGTTTAATAAGATAACTGAAAATTCTATTACAAGTACAAAGACAGAAAACAATAAAAATTTTCAATAATTAAACATCACTTCTGGTAGAAGACTTCCTCAAATGAAAATGACCTTGGGATCATTCAGAACCTACATGGTTACTCTTAGTGGCCTGGCAGCAGAGCCTTTGGCAAACAAAGAACGACCAACTCTGAATTATATATAGATAGATATGGTATTATAGTGACTATGCATTAACTACTTGTCTGAAATAAACAAAATATTGTAACTGAGAAGAAAAAGAAAAAAAAAAAACACAAAAAAAGAAACAACACCCAAAAGTAAAGAAGCAAGTGCTGTCAACTATAAGAGCTAAAGTTTTGATTTCAACGTCTTTTTGAAATTCTAGGTAAGTAATCTTGCCAGTCCATGTTTTTAAATACATATGTGATCAGTTTCATAAGGCATAATTAACGTTCTATAGTAAAATAAATACTATCTCATTTCAAATTAATTACATAAATCATAGTGTTAAAAGTTTTATGAGGATTTTTTGAAAGGAGCATTTCCTTACTATAGTCTTAAAGTAAGAACTAATCATATAGGCCTACTACCTTTTTTATTTTTAAATAAGTAAGACAGAACAAACAAAACATGGTTTATAACGGAAAAAGTCCCTTCAAAGTGTCTACATTTAATGAAGATGTTGCGAAAAAAAAATAACTAAAGCCGCAAGAAAGAAGGAAGAATTAAAAAAAAAAAGCTTTAGTTATTTTATAATTCTGTTATCTTAAATTTCAACCTATCAGTGCAGTCATCATTTATAAAAAAACCCAACTTTTATTGATAAAAAGGAAATGATTTCCTTGTATTTTTGAATGTATTAAAGTAAACCGTAAATGATTTCTTGATATATATTTAAATATTTTCTTAAAAAGTTAGCAAAAACATTTAGCAAAATTAAATCAAACATGGAAACATTCTCGCTTCAATACGACCTGTCATCAATTCAAATACTGCATCGCTACTTGCCATTCTCTTGATTTATTAAACCGCAAGTTCCATAACAACAATAAGAATAAAGATAATAACAACAATAATAATAATAATAATAATAATAATAATAATAATAATAATAGTTTTAAAGAAAACAGAATTCAAAATAGAACAATTCAACCAAAGACCAGAAATTTATCAATTAACCAACTCATTCACCATGAACGAATCTAAAGGGTTCAAACCCTTTATACAATTCAAGGATACCAAAGTGGCAAATTTTCTTTTAATTATTTCCTGCAGTGATTAAGACCAAAAACAGTTTCATCTCTCATTAAAACATACACTGCCATTAACAGTATTCACTTAGGATTTATGGTTTGTTCATGAGCCTATCAGGTTTTCTTCTTCTAAGAATTGAAACCAAAAAAAAACCCATAAAAAGAAGCACCCAAGAAAAAAACCCAAATCAATAAAAGTTTCATGTTACATGCAAGCAAAGAGGATAAACTAAATACTTTGGAAAGATGTTAATCTATCAATATGACAACACAATCCTTATTTGCAGGGCCGACATAGAGAATTTTTTAAAACAAAACAAATTATATCATTGATAACTAACAATACAAGGGCCCTATTAATTTTAATCAATTTCTTGCGATTTTAGTGTCATATAAAATCATCAACTCAACCACCCTCATTGTATCAGACAGTCTTAAATTAAAAATCTATGATAGAAGTAGACAGGTGACATAAGCAAACCGTATCCTAAGTAAGGCTTGCTACAAACAACAAGAACTGTTTTTATGATTTCTTTGGCGATATATCAAAATGAGATATTCATAAAAAAAAAAAAAATAGATGCTAGACCAAGAGACAGAGACATTAGCTGCAGCAAGGAACTCATTATATTACAGCTACTTTCACTGACTTATCACTTTGCTTGTATATCTGTTTGTTCATTATAAATGCCCTCCATGGACTGTGATCTTGTGATTTGGGTAGGACTTTGTAACTGCCCTGGAGATGATTTTTCACACATTCATGTGCGTGAGATGTATACTGTACATGAGACTTGTGGATGTTCATAAAAAACGTTAGACAAGGCCGGATGCTTAATTCAGATTTAACCCTTACATTGCCACATTTGCCTTTTGACACAACTTCCTGCATGCATCCCCATGGCCAAGTTAGCCAAAAGATGAAATTTACATCAAGTTCTGATTCACATACTGATGACCCAAGATCATAAGTGAACGAGGTAGCAGCAAGGCTGTGTGGGGGAGGTAAGGAGGGGGAAGGAAACTGGTAATCCTCATGAATGACTTTTAAATTTCAATAGGATTCAGTGGGAATAAAAAGCTTATATACGAGATATAGCTAGCTATTCTCAAAAGTTTCATGGCTTTGTGACATTTGGTTATTAAGTAATGATTGGGTTTTTTTAGCTAGCACTGACTTTCTTGAAATTTTTTCCAAAGTCTTGGCAATGGAGATTACATAAAACAAACAAAAAGGGTTTGGCAATATAAGGGCTAAAAGTGGAAGCAAGGGGTCGCGTGATGTGAACTATTCCAGAAAGAATATAAGCATATCCTAATCAGGATTCAAATTCCAGATCTCCAGTATGTGATAGTAGTACAATGATTCAGCCCGGCCTGAGCCAGTCTTATGTTTTTCAACTTCTGTGAACTTTAGAGGACTCCATTTCATAATCCTAAAAAACAAGCAAAGCTGCCAACTTTTTCAAGTCGAAAAACAGGCTGTCTAAACTAATTTTAGCTGGCACTACGGTCAGTAATATTAGAAACAACAACATTGACACATCAACCCCTTCAAGGTAAATAACAAAAATCGCTGGCCTTTCTGGTGAAATGTGATGACATTTTTGTGAAATCAGACTGGCATCTCAAAATTTTCACCCAAACTTTCCTGAGTCTCTACCATTATCTTAGGGTTTGTTAAGCAAACACAGTTAACCCTCAAACATGTACTTTTCAATGTAAATGCAGACTTATGGTCTCAACAGCAAAAATTTCTATTCAGCATTCAAGCAAGACACCTTGAGCCTGCAATTAATACTGTTTGACATATAATGGAAATTTAGCATGCAAATGGCAAATTTTGCTACTTAAGGCGTAGTCGTCCCTTAAGACAACAGGAGACAGAGGGACAGGTCTGCCTTTTCATAAAGTGCAATTTTCCCACTAGGACTGAGAATTACAGACTTGCGGAGTAATCCTTTTAGTGGTTTCTCCCTTATCCAAAACCTGCTTTGATTGCCTCTCTTGATCTTCTTGACTAGGCATAGTCGTGATCCTTATGCGTTTGTGTAAAACTAAAATAACTTGCTGATTCTAGTTGATCACTACCTCCCTTCCTGTTCTTAACCCATCCTCTAATCATTTTTAAAATGTCTCTCATCGACTTTCTGTTCTTGTGGAGTGAGGTGATAAGATTTGTAGGACACCACCAATGAGCCATCCTGTTCCTAACCCATCCTCTAATCATTTTTAAAATGTCTCTCCATCAAAACAATTAGAATCAACATTGCATGTCTTCGAGAAATGTAGCATTAGCAACACAAACGATAGTTGTGAGTTTTTCTTTAAATATAGCCAGTGAACTCATTGTATTGTTGAAACACTACCAATTACATGAGACTGTCTGTGTCACCTGATTTCCCATAGTCCCGCAGATCTCTTAAGAACAGCTGCAATCCAGAACAAATCTTTGACAGGAAAACTGATTCTCCTTACTTTGTGTCAAAGGCTCTTGAGTATTGAAAAATATATATAAATATATGTAACCTGATTCGAAAACAAAGCAATACACAATGAAACAAAACTAACTAAGACGTCCTGGTAGAAAAGAAAGAGAGAAAAAAGGGAGGAGTATGCATGAGTAAAAAATTTGGGACTGGGTGAATTCATGAAAATGAAATTCAATACAAACAATAAACATCTTAATCAAGGATATTAAACTAATCTTTCCTTCAATGCAGCTAAAGGGCAAAGCAGCTGCAAGAAATAAAACATCTGGAAAACTATTATTATATGATACGACGCATTTTCGATCAAGCATTTCAACGTTGGCACTGGCACATGTTTTCTTCACAATCGGCATACAAAATGGTGAAATGGTTCCTTTCGTATCTGAAGCTTTGTGGTGATTAATATCCAACAGAATGAATCCTTTAGGATGATGAGACGAGGACGTAAATCATACTGCATGATAAAAAAAGGCATATGATAAGTGAGGTGAAAAAAGGATAAGAAAGAGAAATATAAACAAAGTAAGAATAGTAAAAGTTAGATAAAGTTGAAAAAAAAAAGATATAAATTTTTAGATTTCTTTGTGGGGGTTATATTGCATAACAACAGTGACGGACCATTTTTCTCGACATAAAACAAGAGTTCTCACTAACTAGTCCACAAGCATTCTTGGTCTAATAATCATCAAAGAAACAGCTCATTACATTTGAAGCATAGACTTTAGACTTAGATCTCTATCTATCCATCAGTCTAGATAGACCTTGATCTAAAATCTACATCTAGATCTAACGAAACTAGATTTAGATCTAAATCTAGACAGATCTAGTACTTCATTATATTCTTAATTCCAGATCTACATGTAGATTTTCCTGCAGATTGCAAGAATCTAAGCCTCATGCACAGTATAAAATCCGAAAAACTCTGAGAAACGGGTCAGGTGTATCTATTGTCAAATTGGGGGATATAGTTTACTTTTGCATTTTGCATCTCGCATAATTTTGGAAATTTCTCACCATTAGCTAGATCTAGATTATAATTACGTATATCAGAAGTGCGTATGCAGACAACAAATATACCACACTTTTTTGTTAGAAATATGGAATGCAGTCGACCCCAGTTTATCTTAACTTGGTTAATTGAAATTTCCGCTTAATCACAACTTTTTCCAGGAAACAGAATTCATTCTATAATAAAGTCATCTGTTATTCAAAACTTGTTTTGGATAATTGCAACATCGCTGACACCTTACTTCAGATTTTCGGTCTGCTTTTCCTCTGATTTAACACTTTGCTAAATGATGCTCGCATGTCTACGTTGCGATCATCTAACAACCATAACGACACATTAACTGTGGGTCTAGCAGAAACTAAAAGATGCAATAGGCCTTGCCTAGAGATGTCTCAGACAGCTGGGAAACGTGGTATTGTATGGGCGGAGTGGTAGCTATTTATTTGTCACTTTGTTCTTTAGATTTCTTTGTCACGAAAGATACAGGTTTTTTTTTTTTTTTATTATAACCCCCTTGAATATAGATTTGGCTCTTTCTAGTTTATTGAACTATGTCTATTGATGCAACATGCTTGTCTCCCTTTAATACTTCTCTGGCTCTCAGACATTCCCTATGCTCCATTTTGTACAGCTTCCATTCCACACTAGGTCATATAGCTAGGGGAATAAAAGTAGGCAACAAACACATGTCTTCTCCTTCTTTCTTTTAGGTATATCCTCTACATGTACTGTCGTGACATAATGTGTTTACACTCTCTCTCTCTCTCTCTCTCTCTGACTGTACCTCCTCCATCAACTTTTTTCTCTCTAGTGCTGTGTGCATTGCTCTCATCGACTCTCTGTTCTTGTGGAGTGAGGTGTTAAGATTTGTAAGACACCACCAATAAGCCATAATCTTAACATGTTTAATTATTAATAGCTTGCAACAGACCATGTCTGATCTAAGAATGACTTCTAAGTTCAATTGGAAATGTTCGTTTTTATAAGGAAGATCATGATCTATTGTCAAAAGCAGTTTCATAAATCAAATTCACTAAACACACTCAGCATTAGTCAACCTGATTTCACCTCATGCACAAAAATCAACAAACTGTACAAAACACAATTTAAAAACATTATTTCGTATTATTGAGCCGATGTCAAATGACTTACCTGTACAAATAGTAAAAGAAGGAAATGAGATAAAATCCTAATTTCACCCATCCTTCTTTCTGTGCACGCCCCAATTCATCAGCGTCCATGATCGATGTTGGGTCATAGAGGCCAAGATCACTCATGACAGGACGATTCATGTATCTTTGACACAGAAAGGAATGCAGAGTCAATAAAAAAGACCAAAACGAACAAAACAAAAGAAAAACAAACCCCCTAAAAAAGAAGCTCAAATTTACATTTTCATAATGCACCAAAAACGGCTACCTGACAGCAAAATTCAGAATTTAAAAATTGTGCTTCGTTTCAAACAATTAAGAATTTATCAAGAAAGTATGGGATAAGATGAAACCAAACATAATAATACATCACTGTTTCAAAGTTAGATTCCTTATACGTTACTGTCTCTATCCTTATATTATAGTAATGTATACATGTATATTTGACATAGAAAAGAGACCATATCACTCCTTTATTTAGAAAGTTACACTGGTTGCCTCTAAAGGCTAGATATTTTTACAAGACTGCTGTTTTATGTTTTCAATGTATTCATAAGAGGCCCTATCATATTTGTAAGATTTTGTCTATGTTTACACTCCATCACAATCTAGCAGTCAATGTTTTTCATAAATCCCCCGCAAAAGTTCTGTTAGGCTTGCTAACAAGTCTTTTACCCATGCAACTCCAGTAGTGTGGAATTCTCTCCCTCTAGACTTACATTTGATAATATCTGAATCAGATTTAAAAACGTGTCTTAAAACATATCTTTTTAAAACTCATGTATCGGATTAGTCTCTATCTTAATGATATAATTTTATCCTGTGAATGTAAATATTTGAAGTCTTCTGGTATGTAGCGTTCTCCCAAAACTAAAAAGAAATACGGTGATGTAATGAAACACAACAAAATTACTTGTGAAATAAATTCAGCACAAAGTATTACTCCTATTAGATTTATTGATGTTACTCATAGTAAAGTTCCTTCAAGACCATAACGGCTTATAGAGGCGGAGCTTAGCCCGGTTTCTGTAACGTGGAGAGGGGGAGGAACAAGTGATAATGATCACCTCCTGGACAGGACGCTAGTCTGATGCAGGCTTTTAACCCAAAAGCTCGTGCTTGTACCCATTTGCACCTGGTTAGAGTAGGGAAAATGTGTGTTTAGTGTCTTTCCCAAGGAGCACAATGTCGGACCTAGCTTTGCCAAGATTTGAACCTGGAACCTCTTGATGGGATATCAAAACATACCTCAGGTGTTTTAGGTAAGTTCTAAAATTACTTCAAGGACTATATTACTATATGTATTGAAAAGACTAATATTACTTTCTGACAAGGTATTAATTAACTATAGAGATGTAAAAAGATTTTCTTACCTTCTGATGTGATAGGCAATAAGAGGCACATTGAAAAGCACAGTACCAAATTGAAAGGCAAGTAAAAACAGGAAGGTAAAAAAGATGTGTATGCCATATTCTGGTATCACCAGCTGAGGAAAAAAAAAAAAAAATGATCACAACTCTAATAAAGGACATACCGGTGATAAAAATTATTCACCAGTTTGCATTACATCATTTGTTTCAATTATTTGTTATAATTAATAAATTGTTGGTGCAAGTCACAATCCACATAAATAAAAAAAAATGGGGACAATTATGTTTTGCTCTTTGGCTTCTTTCTGACTATATTTTTATCACAATGAAACAAAGTTATCTAGAGCAAAAATAATACAAAAATCTTGCTCTGATAAGAATTGTATATATTTTATAAAAGCATGATCAAACTCTAGTCAAATAACGAAAAAAATCGACTTTCCCCACTTTCAAAAATTCATGTACAATGGTACTATGATTCACTCATAAAGTGAGAAAAGACTAGCATGTATCATTCACAATAGTGATCAATGTTCCTTCTAAGCGGACTGCGTTGGTATGCGTACACCAGGGAGAAAAGGTATGCACAGTTGAGAAATGGCTGTGCACACCAATGAAAAACTACAACGCGCACATACACACACAAAAAACTATTCATTTTCACATATTGGAATATTCTTCGTCAACTTTGCACAACACCAAAAATGTATGTACACAGACTAGGAAAAGTTAGAAGGAACATTGGTGTGATCTATGTCAGTAACACTTGTGACTCCTTTTATCATGTTTTACATTCTTGTACAGGATTCACTTCAATTCTTCCTATAATTGAAAAAAGTATGAGCTAATGAATAGCCAACAAGAAGTGAAAAATTAATAAAACTCGCTTGGTGGCAATGTGTGCTGTCACAACTGTTCTCACAGCCAATGGAAAATGGAAAGGTGCTGAGACATTATTACTTTGGATTTAAGATCTAACACTGTTGATGACAAGCTACTTTCTTTTATTTCTAGAATTACACAAACACATTGAATTACTATTTTATATATATACTTTAAAAAAATTATAACCATATTTAGGTATATTATGTACTTACTGGATTGAGGCTATTGCACTGATCTATAGGATTTTTGTAATCTGTTTTTAATTCATCAAAAGCAATGATCTGAAAGTTCAAAGGAACAAAGATTAAAATCAAGACAAGAAACAATTTTATCTTTTAAACATGCAAAAGCATCCACAATATCTCACTCAGCACTAAAAACCAATAGCAAGAGCAAAAAAATAAATAAATTCATGTCTGAGGTAAGTTTGACCATACTTTGTAAATCTTCTTTTGCTTAAAATTATTGAGTTTAAAATTAATTATAAACACACACTGCATTATCAAACACATGTACAAATATAAGATTTAACTAAAAAAAAATTCTTTCTCATTCTTAACACATCGAGAGCTGACACCTCTTTAATCTATATGGACTCTATCAAGATTTCTTATCACATGACGATAGTGTCATTTTTCTTCAATGCTCGGTTCTCAACTTTTGTTGAGCAAATAGATGATAAAAACATTAGAAATACATGTAGATGTATTTTAAGGACATCAAGTATTTAAACAGAAAAAGATGTAAGCTTTGCTTCACATAATATTCAAGAGCAACATAGCAAAAGCTGAGCATCACACTACGAGGAGTGTTATGGCTGCCACTACTTTACAATTCAGGCCTAGTAGCAGTCAGGATTACCATTTTTTGAGGAGATTTAAGTAAAATCTGAGGAGGCTTTTAGGAGATTTAAGTAAAATTTGAGGAGAATTTACTTATGTGACATACGCAGAGCAAAAACATCTAACACTGAAGACCAAAAGAGAACATAATATATATGTGACCTATGCCAGGTGGCTGAGTGGTTAGGTTACTGGACTTGGGATCATGAGGTCCCAGGTTCCAATCCTGGCCCCAACTTTGTGTTCCTTAGGAAAGGCACTAAACACTCATTTCCCTACAACCCAGTTGTAAATGGGTACAAGCAAAAGCTTGGTAGTAAAAACTGTGTTTAAGTTGCATCCTGTCCAGAAGGTAATTATAATCACCGATTCCGTATCACGCTACAGAAACCAAAAGAGAAAGAGACAGAGAGACGCTTAGAGATACAGAGAAAGATAGAAAGAGAGACAGACAGATATAGGCACAGAGAGAGAGAGAGAGAGATGCACACAGAGAGATAGAAAGACAAAGACAGAGCGAGAGACAGACAGAAGAAGAGAAGAGAGAGTGAGAGGGAAGAGAGAGAGAGAGAGAGAGAGAGAGAGAAGAGAGAGAGAGAGAGAGAGAGAGAGAGAGAGAGAGAG
>JAXRKP010000194.1:157500-205000 GCA_037039925.1 Doris montereyensis | reverse complement strand
GCTAAACTCAACTGTAGGCTGACTGGAAAAATGACTAATTCTTCACCATTGTTTACTAGGGCCTGGGTTATGTCTGTACTTTCAAGTATTTGCCATTAATGGGATCCCGTAAGCATGTCCCATCGGGTTCCGGAATGGCCAAAAGTAATTGTATACTGGAAGTGGTAGTGACGGCGGCTGAGCCAGCCTCACCTAAATCACTGTATTCCTTTTCTTTGAGCTTTATCAATTTCATTCAGAATGTTTTTCTTCGAATATAATAAAATTTATGGCATAATCGCACTTTGGCACCGCCAGGCATTATAACAAATAAAACAAACAACAAAAAGCCCCGCTCTTGTGTTTCCAAGTCGTCTCCCCAAGTCAGTCATCTCTCTATTATTACTCCTGCTTTAGCACCACAGCCGTGTATTTCCCACTGTTGTGCCTATGGTCAGTAGTGCTAAAGGTGGAGTGATAATAGGAAGACGACTTGAAGCCCTGCTTTGCCTGACCCAAGTCGTCCCCCTATTATTACTCCCACTTTAGTACCGCCACAGTGTATTTTCAACTTCATGTACTATGGTCAGCAGTGCTAAAGTGGGAATAATAATAGGACGAAGACTGGAGAACACACGCATGAGAGTCAGAGGCCCTTCATAACACGTCGCGCAGCGCTCTAGCGATTGAGGAGTAGGAGAGAGTGAAAGAGGGCTATCGGGACCATGCCAAAGCCCGGTGTCGAGCATAACTGGATTTGTAATCGTATTCAAGGTAAAATCTTGATGGTACTAAAGTGCGATTATCCTAAATATATATTTTATTGTGGTTCAAACACTTTAATAACATTTGTATCAGAGACCTACAGATAACGATGCTCAGTTGGTACCTTGTTCTTCAAGCCTACTCTCTTTCTAAAAAGGGTTGGGCATTGGTAGTAACACTGCGGTCCCCTCTCTCGTTCGCTTTTCAGCTCTCACTTTTCTTTCGTTACGATTCCTTGCCGGGGCCCTGTAGGAAATGATTACTTTTACAGGAAAACAGGACCCTGTATAAGATGATTATACGATCACTTAAGCCATGATTTGCTATGTCCCGTTCTCCATAGTTTCTCACAGTGGCCCGTAGTATTCTATTACTTTAACGAGACCCCGCCCAGACCAATCCTATCCCCTTACAAACCGGCTTACTCTGATTTATGATAATCAATAATATAAAAATACTGTCACTGAGCCGCTGATAATATCATGAATGCATAGATCTAGATTCTAGATCTACTATAACTATGATACACAGTATATAACAGTATAGTATAAGGCAGGTTTCTAAAATCGTCCATCCCCATTTCTCTCTTTTGTCAAAATGTACATGTTATATTTCTTACAAGTGTTATATACCATGTTAAAGCTTAGAACCTGAGAATTCCAAATATATGACTTTAAGAGATAGCAAAGGACTGTGAGGCGAGTAAATTAGCTTTTAGAAGTCATGTTTTTTCAGTCAAGGGGCATAACTGTGAAAATTCTAGGTCCAATGCCAGTGACGTAATGTTACGTGGAATTGCACGGGTCCTGACTTTTCCTTAATTCTCGAGGTTTCACAAAAATGGGACCCAGGTTTGAACTCTTCTGTTCCTCAAAGCTAATTGATGAATCTTTTATTTAGTGACGTAAAAAATGCTTGGGCATCTGGTTTGGAGAATTCCCTGACTTTTCCTTAAGTTCTCAATAAGTTTTCTTTAATTCCATGTGAAGTCTGCATTTGTGTCCTAAATATTTTTTATCTTTTGCAGTGACACTCGGGCGTGGAGTCCATGGCCGGTGCCTGACTGTTGATCAGATGACTTGCGAAAACGTTCCGGATCGTAAATGGATGGATGAAAACTGATGCTTTTTTGTCCCGTTTTTTGTAAAATTTGTGATTGTACGTCTTTAAATTATCCTTATTACGTGTTATTTGGGATTTATTGTATGTACCATTCTGCTGAAACCGGTATGGTTAACTTCAGGACTTATATAACAAGTGAGGATGTGATACGTATAGGCCGATATTTGCCAATAGAAAGAGAGGGAGGGAGAGAGAGAAAGAGAGTCTCTCAGTCTTTGGAGAGAAACCAGAGTGGAGAGATACTAATAGAGGTTCAAGTAGAGAGATTTGCCAGCCACCGAGGGAAGAGAGAGAGAGAGAGAGAGACTGTAGATAGTTAGAGAGAGGGGGTGAGAGAGAGAGAGAGAGAGAGAGAGAAAGAGAGAGAGAGAGAGAGAAAGAGAGAGAGGGAGAAAGAAAGGTACACAGCAACAAAACCCTCACCAAAAAAGAAAGCGCATTTTCATTTGATGACAATGGTTTTTCCCCCCCGAAACCCCCCTCATCATCATCAGAAACTCCCCCCCCCCCCGACTATCTACAGTTCACATAGAGCACCCCACTAGACTAGCACAAACTTGTGTCTTTATCCATCGATAATTGCTTGTAAAAAAATTAACATGTATATTTTGAATAAAGGATGGGGGGATGGGAGTCGGTGGCTGACAAATCTTGAACTCTACTTGGACCTGCTATTTGTATTATTTTCTCTCTCTCTTGTTTAAACACGTTTTTAGTAATATTGTATTGTTATGCGAAGAAGACTGTGCATAGTGGAGATGTAGAGTCATTATAGTTGTAATGGACTTCTAAACCTCCCGTATTGCCAATTATCTCATCTTTATTTATTAGAACGTAATAAATCATGAAAGCCTATTGATTGCTGGACTTTTTTACATAAAGTTTCACTCACGATTTAGCTAAAGCAGGTTTTGCTAATGCAACTGAATCTAACCTGAACGGTCTCCGAATCTACCCTGATCACAGTCTTTTTCTGATGGCCGGTCATCGTCTACATTTTTGTGCGGACGTCAGCAGGTGGCCGTAAGGGACATCCAAAGACAAAATATTCCGCAAAGCCGACCGGACAATTTAAAAACAAAAATTTCATGATTTCTCAATAGTATTTTACACAAGATGAACTCTGAGAAAATAGCTCGACGCGATATTACCGTTATTAGATCCCATATCGAAATTTTATTGTTGTTGTCCGACTGTAAGGTTACGCAGACCGCTAGTGGTCTCAAGGTATTCTCACTCTCATTTAGAGTTACCTGAATGATTTTTTTTCATGTCTTTTACGGATAAATGGCCGTAGGAATACGTTTTCTTTCACTCCAGATCATAAAACGGCGCTTCTATGTATTTTTGAACTTTTTTTTCAGCTCTTACTGTGTGTTCATTTGAAGACCACAACTGTTACATAATAACGAAAATCTGAAACCTGCCTCACGTGATCACTGCAAAAGATTTTAAAATTTTAAACCTCGCCAAATTTTCTTTGAACATCTCTTTTATATGGAATGAAAGAAAACAGAATAAAAGGTCGTTGACCTCACAGTAGGTGAAAAAGGACTTACTAAAAAGAGGGAAATGCCATGTCTCAATTGCTCACGTTCGCACCCCAAAAAATATTCATAAAAACACAAATTGAAAGCAAATTTCACAATATTAAGTTTTTTATATATCTGCAATGTCAAAGCTATACCTGGACCAAATGTTAAGAAGATTCATCAATTAGACTTTGAGAAAGATTAATTGAAGAGTTCAAGGTATCATTGGGTCCCATTTTTGTGAAACCTGCCATAAGAAAGATGATGATACACGGGTGATAGTCGGAATAGCAATAAAAAATGTACCAATAAATATAACAAGTCACAATACAATGCGACGCTTGCCTATATCATGAAATTTGTATGTATACATTTCAAAATCAAAATTTAGATGGATGTTTAAGTTATGAAAACCTAAACAAACATCTTTAACACAGCGTGTTAAATCTTACATGAAATATGACGAAAAAAAATCAAAACAGCAGTCAAAATCAGAGCAAGGATGTAGCAAAATGCGGCGAAGGAGAAAGCCATCTTGACGGATGTTTGTCACAGGCAGTTAGAGTTCTCTTTGCAATGTATTTGGCTACTCTCCCTTGTGACAATGGGAGAAATCCGGTAAAAGAAAATCGAAAGTAGAACTCTCTACTTGATATATATATATACACATGCATTGAAAAAAAGAGATCTAAATCTTTAAGTCTGGTTTATGTGATGATATTTACAACATGACCCATGAATTGATCTGTCAGAGTTATTGAGTTTTTGCATCGGAATTATTATTTAAGCTACACAAGGAAGAGGACTTAAGAAACTAAAACATAGTCTGACAAGCAGAGACAACAGATTACTTAATAGACATAGAATTATAGATCTAGTTTAAAAATTTACTAGGTTTAAGTGTTAAGTTACTACTATACTGTATATTAGTACTCAGTAGGGGAGCACAACTGATACCAGTGATGCAACCTTAGGGCTAAGCAGTACATCAGTACAGTAACATCTGTGTAAGTACATCCAATTAAGGATTAGACCTAATTTAGATTTTTAGAGGAGAGGGCTGTCCAGGAACTGAAAGAAAAAATTGGGGGTGAAAAGAAGAGATAAGTTGCTTCCAATAATAAAGATAAAAATAGATTTATAGTCGAATCCATGCACAAGTGCAGGCTTACCGATTGTATCATTTATCACCCAGCAGGCCATTTCATTCAATGTTCTTCTTAACTCTCGGGGAGTATACTTGTTAAGTCTGTTATATTCACTGTTGGGCTTTTCGTACTAACGCTCTGACAAGATCTTTCTCTACATTAGCTGGGTACCCAGTCACACCTGAGTCAAGTGAGGAAAGTAGAGTGAAATACCTTTCTTAATAGTACGATGTCGTGAAAAAACCCACCTGTGCCAGCCGTGGGGTTTGAACCAGTGTCATCGTAATTACAAGTTCCCAACACTACGGTTCAGCTACAACGCCTCCAATTTAATCAATACAGTAGTCGATGGATAATCGCAAACTTCATAAAAGCATGCTCTGCATAAACACATGTTTTCCTCTGTTAACTGATTTTTTTACTATATTAATAACAGTGTGTAAAGACACGGTCGACACGTATAAAGACATGCTTTTTCTCTGTAATGCAACTTCATACCTATTCATTAGATGCCTTAAAACGAGTGTTTTGTTGATTTTTTTGTCAGAAATAAGAATGACGTGAGAACAGATGGCACGCTTAGCGAGCAATGCTAGGTCTAGGGCAAACGTGTCACTAGTGTCAGTCTTCTTTCACATCTAGTTTCATTGTCTGTCCGAGTTCAAGCTCTACCCAGACGAAGGTGTCAGACAGTCTTAAGTCATGTCTGGTCTACACTGTCGTTCCCGCTCCTACTAGTGTCCTAGTCTCTAATTTCTCGATGTTCACAGTCAAAGGTTGTCTGTCCAGACAATATTCTGTGGAACACGAATTTATCGATTGACCCAGATGTGTTATGATTGGCTGTGGCAGTGAGCGGAGAATTCATGCAATGAAATAGACTACGATCCGTGGACAGTGACAGGTGATGCACACATTCACTGAAAAGACAGCAAGCATGGCGTCTGATTTTGGCCAAAATCAGCCTTTTAGTTTAAGGTTTAGTCAGCAGGGGTCCAGCACGCACAACAAGCTACCTGCCATGGGGTCAACTACGGGTTAATGGGTTTTGACGGTAGCGGATCTGTTTTCGGGGAAAATCAACTATTTCTCTCACTTTGAAAGTTAATTCGTCCCGTCTTATGGTTTTACTCCCCTTATAGCTGAACAACTTATGAGGTTGAACGCTGTTTAAGAGTTTTGTGAAAATTCTATTATATCATAATTTGTGTCTTTGCTGTGAATGATTTTGTACGTCCAGTAAAATTCTCGTTTTTCCGGCTAAGCGATTAAATTAAAATATTGATTACTTAATAATTCCCTGTAGAATCTTTTTTTAAATTTACGAAGGTAAAGAAGATTAACTAAACTTTTTCATGGTGTAGTAGTTATCTTTCCTTTGCTTCATGTTATTCTACAATCAATAGAGATTTCATTGAGTACTAGTTTTTTGTTGTGTATATTCAGCAGTTTATCCCCGTTAAACTCAAAATTTCGAAGTTTTATATCAAACTTAATGAAGAACACCTTGCAGCAATACCTGAACTGACTTCCAATACTGCTTGAGCTAGTCCCTACCCAAACAATAGGAGATTGCCACTTAAGTTGACATCGACTTTGTGAAGCAACCCTTTAACAAGGAACAAGAAGGAAAACCAGCCGCCTGTAGATTTTCTTTCTGTATTTCTACTTTTTGTCATCTTTGCAGTCCACCGGCAGCCCTGTAAGATTCCTTCGGCTCTAATAGTATAGTCTGTCATTGTCAGAGAATGTTTAAAATGACACAAGTATGCTTTGCGTATAATATAGTCTGATTGTGCTCGTATGAACTTTTCTATAACTTACGAGAGAGAGAGAGAGAGAGAGAGAGAGAGAGAGAGAGAGAGAGAGAGAGAGAGAGAGAGAGAGAGAGAGAGAGAGAGAGGGAGGGAGGGAGGGAGAGAGAGGGAGGGGGAGGGAGGGGGAGAGAGAGAGAGAGAGAGAGAGAGAGAGAGAGAGAGGGAGAGAGAGGAAGAGAGAGAAGAGAGAGGAGGGAGAGAGGGGAGGGAGAGAGAGAGAGAGAGAGGGAGGGGGAGCGAGAGAGAGAGAGAGAGAGAGGGAGAGAGAGGAAGAAAAAGAGAGACACACACGCTACTAAATTTCGGTCTAATATTAATAATAATATTTATTGTCGTATTGACAGTGTTACAGTGCATACAATATTATTTATGTTACATGATCGTCTTGTACAGTTGTATTATTAGTCGGCCATAGCACTAGTCAAGTATGATCCAGCAGTGACAATAATAATATTATGATAATATGGGCTGGAGGTATGAAGACAATATTGAGTGTGGTCAATTCAAGAGCTAGGCTACACACGCATTATATAAAAGTACATCTTTATTATGCCGATGTACATAGTGCATGAAAATTATTGATAGATCTAGATCTACCTTTGCACAGTCACTTCTTTTACAAAGTTGAGAACCAAAGCATTATCTTCCGAAAATTTGTATAACTTCTGATCTGCTTTCCGAGATGGCATATATTAAAAATAATAAAAAACCCCAAAGAAACAAAAACAAAAGTGAACAAGCAATCAGTATTAAACTTACACGCCAACGTATAGATCTACCTGTCACGCTAATACTAATGTGCATGAG
This sequence comes from Doris montereyensis, assembly GCA_037039925.1. Taxonomy (NCBI): domain Eukaryota; kingdom Metazoa; phylum Mollusca; class Gastropoda; order Nudibranchia; family Dorididae; genus Doris; species Doris montereyensis. The sequence continues at coordinate 197,830 of JAXRKP010000194.1, read as the reverse complement.
TAATCAATAATAATCTCTGATATCTCACTTATAATTATCTCCCAGTAATTTTGCATAAACACACAGTACGCATAAACACACGTTTTTCTCAGTGCCCAAAGGGCGTGCGTTTATCCAAAACTGTAATAATTGTTGGTCAACAATCTCACTCAGTGTGAGATGAGGGACAATGAACATTTTATTTGAACACTAAGCAATTCAAATGTCACTGACAAAGGTTATGTGACATATCGGACTGGGACTAACCATTGATTCTAAGACTTTCTGACTTTCATTTGCTTTTATACGACCATATTTCTAAACACATGAAACTCAGTTATGACTATGAGCTATTTAATCTCCATAATTTAAGCATAATAATTTGCATGATACTACATAGATGTTGTATATTAAGAGATTTACGTTTCGTAAAATCTATTTAACCCGAAAGGCTGATAAATTAGTAATATAATATATATAGATGTGTCAATAGAATATAGCACTACATCAATACTAATATATGAGCATGTATATAACGTCAATAAGATACAGGACAATGTCAATAAGATGCAGGATATTATTAATAGGATACATGACAACATCGATATGATGCAAGGCAATGTCAATAAGATGCAGAATAGCATCAATAGGATACAGGATAGCACCAATGAGATACAGGACAATATAAATGGGATACTAGGCAACATCAATTATAGGATACAAGACACAATCAATAGGAAAATATACGGGACACTATCAATAGGATAAAGGACAACATCAAAAGAATACAGGACAGAATGAATAGAATTTGAAACAGCATCAATAGGATATAGTAATAGTACAAATTCAATGTGATATTTAATAAAAGTGGTTGATTGAAATGCTCCTTCAAGACAGCTTAGCCCATAGAGCCATGTGTTTCATGGTTTCTATAGCATGAAACAGAACAGAGGTGAAAGTACAGCAGGCTGAGTTTTACTCTTCAGCTGATGCTGGTACCCATTTGCACTTGAGTCAAGTGGGAAAGGACATTATATTTTATCTTGAACACAATGTTGGACATAACATTGACAATTGAACCCAGGACCTTATGATTCCACACTCGGAAGCCTTACCACTAGGCCATCGATGCCACTCACATAAATGTAAACATTCAGATAGTTTGAAAAGGATCCTCTTTGACAAGAAAATATCATCTGAGAACTATACTTTACATATTAGGGGTGGATTTACCATATGGACATACAGGACAGTGTCCTCCCTGACAGATCAACAATTTAATCACCTATGTTAAATAACATCTTCACATTAGAATGAAAATAATACAAATTTATTGAAGGCGCTGAAAACTGTCAGCGTTAGTTCTCATAGATAGATCTAGTAGTGGTAGTTAGACAAAGCCTGTAAGTTGTATCATGTGATGCGACTGGGACATGCCAAGCGAACAGTGAGAGTGAGTTATTTTTAGAGGGAAACATTTTGCATTTGTGTCCTCAAGAGCTGATCATCTTCAACGTAATGAGAACATAATGTTGAAAGCTGAGAATAGATTGGGATACTTTGTGGTTTGTCCCACATTTGATAAAAGTAAATTAAATCTGGCAAAACTTATGCATTTTATTTGTTTGGTTTACAATTTTAAGCCTTATCTTTAAGCTTTGCTCATGTATATTAACATTTTATGAATTAAAATCGATTTATATACTAATATCAATTAAAATTATCAGTTTTTAAGTTACATTTTAAAGTTTCTTAAATTCAGAAATTCAGAATTGAAACAAGATTGATAGTTTACTTTCTACCTGCCAGCGTAATGCCTAGCACAGTTGCCTAGTCGATAATTGTTTGTATGTAGATCTATATCATTAAAACAGATCACAGCAGTGAGATGGTACTTGTTACTATAGAGTCTTATCGTGGATAAATATTTATAATAATTTATTGATCTGTGTACTCATAATAATTACTGTAATTACTGTGTTTTTAAATTTAATGGGATTGAGGTAGATTTTCTTTTAAAAGATAACTTCAAAAGTTTGAAGCATGAAGATAAGCTACAAATTTAGGATGTCATCAACTGATAGACATTGCGTTTTCGGCTTTTGAAACCCATCTACGTATGATACTATCAAATGGTTCACAATAAACATAGAAAAAAAAGCGTTTTTTTTTGCATCAAATGTTTATTATTTGGAGGCGATATCATTTGTTCACAAAGTGGTCGCATGGACATGAAACATTTGAAAGAAAAGGTTAAGATTAATAAGAAGTATCAATGTAGTTCAACCCATATGGTCAATGCTGTAAAATATGACAAATGAATAACAAGATATTTCCGAAACACTATAGAACAGGATTGACTAAATGCTTTAATATATGTCAGTTCACAAGGGTTTAATAAGGAGTATGAATAGTTTAAACCAAAGAGATATCAATCGATTTTCATCATTGAAGATCAAACGAGCTCAATTCATCTACACACAAAGGAAAAGAAAGTGCTTGTGATGTCTTATTCGTTGATTTATTATTTCTTTTTTATTACCGCTCATTAAAGTGTCCCTCTAGGTGTTTAGGTGAAATCCGCCCCTGTATAAGAATTCATTGTTGTGGATGCTGTATTGATTTTTAATTTAAATGTTTATTTATTTTCTCAGGCCATCCAAATTGATTGTTTTACTTGCTTAGCTATGCCTCAATTTGATTGGGCTCCAGCAGCATATCGAATGCTCAATGGAGTCCTGTGTATTTTCAAACCAGAGGGAGAATGCGTCCATAAAGTCCTCAATACTATCAAGTTAAATTTGGCCAAAGGTGTGTATATTATCAGTTTGTTGTCATCATCATGAACAAATGACAATATATTATATAATGATCATTAATTATTATTAATTATTAATTATTATTATTATTACAGTACTTACTGCCTTAATGCCCTCCGTCATAATTATGCCTCTCCTAAATACCTGCAATGTCAATGAAACTAATTTTTTCCTATATAAATTGTTCCTCTAAATGCCTCTTATAATCTCAAAATTATCATAAGTACATCAGTAATTTATGGATTAAATTTTTTTATTATACATGTAATCCCATTGCAAAGAGGACTAATTTATGCCCGTCAACAATTTGCCATACATTGTAGCCACCCTTTCTATACTTATCCAATGTATTGAAATAAAAAAGAAGACCAGTGTTCTCTTCTTAACTCCATCCACTGTACCACACAACCTTTGTCCCATTGGATTACTGATTTGTCACTCTATTGGCAATGAAAATTGGGCAGTCTTCCAGATTCCGCCCATGGTCCTTTCTTTGATATCCTAAGTTGCACAAATGACCTGCCGTTTTTGATTAATCGGGCACACATAGTGATTGAATTATGGAGGAAGTGTGAACAGTTTCACTGCTCCCCTGTCTCGCACTGGCCATATCTGTTGTGACTTCTGTTCTTTGTGGGAAGCGATGGTCAACACGCCCACGCATTCACCACCTAAGTGTTAAAAAACTTAATTGTTTCCAGGTATCCCTATTTCTCGCATTCAATTTATGTTAAACTGAGAACTCTTCTAAAACAAACAATCTAGTTATGATGTAAATGTTGAATTTCTGAACCATGCTATTTTGAACTAGTTCTTTCAATACTTTCATTTTTTAAACTTTTGAAAGGTAAATAACTTAACAATGTACTTGAAAATTTAAAAAGTTTGATTGACAACACTGCATCAATAATTTTTACAACTTTGATATATATTTAAACAAAATTTTAAAATCCCTACAATGTAAGCATGGACAAAAAACCAATATTGATATAAGCATGATAAAAAGGCTCCTGAAGTACTTTTTGTAGTAGAATTATTATTATGTTATTAGTAGTATAATAATAATACACTTCATAACAATAAGGAAGATAATACTAATAATGATAATAATAATAAAAATGATAATAATAATATTGATAATAATACTGATAATAATAATGATGATAATAATAATACAGTAGTTACTGCATAAAAGACAGGGGCTTGGGAAGCAGACAAAACGGTTTTCATTGACATTGCAGGAATTTAGGAGAAACATGCATTATGGCATTGGCCATTTAGACACTGTTTAGACAGCATCTATTGTAATGATGAGGATGATAATGATGCTTATGAAAATAATATTAATAAACACTACGGCTACTACTGCTGCTGCTACTACTACTACTACTACTACTACTACTACTACTACTACTACTACTACTACTACTACTACTACTACTACTACTACTACTACTACTATTACTGCTACTAGTACTGCTGCTACTAATACTACAACTACAACTACTACTACTACTACTACTACTACTACTACTACTACTACTACTACTGCTACTACTACTACTACTGTTACTACTACTACTACTACTACCACTGCCACTACTACTATTAATGATAAGAAAATAAAAATAATGGTATAATAGCGATAACAATAATAATACAAGTACTATTATTGATATTGATTCTCACTTTCAATTCATATGGTTTCCATTTTCAGCTCAGGTCATTATAGGAAGATTTTTTCTCTCAGATTTACAACATCAGCAACATCAGCAGCATCAAAACATTTATTAATAATATGATGTCTTTATATTCACAAAATTTAATTTGCACATCTATTTTCAATCTTCAATGTACTCAACATTATCATAATCAAATAGTAATTATAATGATTTAATAAAGATAGTAATAATAGTCAACAGAATGGAAATTCATTATAACGCTTAATTTTCCCCTCAGGTTTGAATGCTCTTCCATGCTATGAACATGAAATATCACTCGGAAATCATCATTTGAGACATGAACAACATGAGAAATCTGTTTCCACTGTTAATCAACCAAAGGGAATCACAGACTGGACAGAAAACAGACTGGGTAATTTAAAACACAATGATATTGTATATGTATTTTTTTCTCCATGGATCTATGATTTTATCCTAGAAAGCATTGTGTTTTAAATTTAGCGTTTTGCTTTGAAAATTCTTCACAAAATTCAAGAACAAAACCCAAGCCCCACTTTTGTGCTGACATGTTTTATTGTTATAAACATGAAAAGGCATATCTATAGGCCATATGTAACCTTCACAGAAAATTTGAGCCTAACCGGTGGAGAAACAAAGGCACTAGGTCGAATTTCAGTTTTGGCTTATCCGTAGATATATATATATTATCTAGTTTTGTATGTAGATGTAAATTGATAAAGAGTTGGACATATATTGTAATAAATGCGTATGGTTGTGCTATGTTTATGCTGTATGTATGTATCTATGGGTGCAATCTGTGAAAAATTTATCATGGAGTTTTCTTGCTATGCATGTTGTGATGTCATTAGGATTATGCCACATTTTTCTGTTCAGGGACAGTTAATTCATAAAAAGATTCTGGTTCTGATGTGGGTGGTTGATGAGTGCTGCTGGTAGGTCCTACTTCTTTCCTTCTACTCTTTTACTATGCTGTTATCTTTCATCTTACTGTTTCCTCCTAATTAACCCTGAGGACACTAGATATGGTGGATGAGGGAAATTTGGATCAAACAAAATTTTTGTGTGTTTTTGCTTGTTTTGTTATTGTACTGTCCTCTCATTATTGAATTGAAATGCTTGACGTGAATATATTTTGTTTGTTTGTATGTTTTGTCTTTCGTTGTTGCTGGTTAAGAAAGTTTAGCAAAATCTACTTGGTTGTCTTTTTGAATTCTTTTGGTTTTATATTTATGATTTCACCTGGTCAATGCCCAGATGAAATGTTACACTATTCTTATATTTATTATGAGATCAAATCAGAATCTGCTTTCCAGAGTACAAAAATGGCCTTCATTATATACAAGCATATAAAAACATAACTCTTTAAAAAAAAAAAAAAATTTATTTGTATCTGTATTTGTAGTGTAGAATCCCTACTGGGTTTTGATACAACGGGAGTGGGACAGTTGGTTGGTCCGGTTACTAATTGAAATATGGTTACAGTTGGTTGGTCCGGTTACTAATTGAAATATGGTTACAGTTGGTTGGTCCGGTTACTAATTGAAATATGGTTACAGTTGGTTGGTCCGGTCACTAATTGAAATATGGTTTAGTGCTTTAGTCTTGTTGTTGGCTGAATATTGCTGTTTTGAAACTATCGACTGTTGTGGTTTGCTTACAATGTGTTCGTCTAAGTTGTTCCAGTCTACGGCGTGTTTTGTACAAAAATGAGTTTTTATATTGTTGTATTTTGGCGTGGGGCATTTTAACTGCTCTTGAGTTGGTCCTAGACTTTTTGATGATATTTGTTGATGTATAATTGTCAAATTTGTTTGGTCTCATGAATCGTTTCCTCAGAGGAATTCAAACAAATTTGCAGTTGGTATTGCTGGTATCTGTCCCTCGACAATTCTATAGAAGAAGCTCATTCTCTGTTGCTTTCTACATTCTCGGAGCATTGGCAGTTTCAGATCTTTCATCATATCTGTATAAACATTTCAAACACATGCATTGTCTTAAACAATTCAGTGACCACAAAGCCAAGTAGTGAAAAAGGTGAGGATGAAGCAGCATTGTCACAAAGAAAACTTTGAGATTGTCGCTTCTGGTAGACAGCGATTTCAACAATCAATGGATTATGGATAACATCCTAGCTTCAGTGGCCAAGTGGTTAGGCTTTGGGGTTGGGATCAAGAGGTTCGGGTTCAAACCCTAGCAAAACTAGGTCCATCGTTGTGCTCCTTGGGAAAGACACTAAACATGCATTTTCCCTACTCTAACCAGGTGCAAATGGGTACAAGCACGAGCTATGGGGTTAAAAAGCCTGCGTCAAACTAGCGTCCTGTCCAGGAGGTGATCATTATCACTTGTTCCTCCCCCCTCTCTACGTTATGGAAACCAGGCTAAGCTCCGGCTCTATAGGCCGTAATGGTCTTGAAGGAACTTTACTATGAGTAACATAAATAAATCTAGTAACACTTTGTGCTGAATTTGTTTCACAAGTAATTTTGTTGTGTTTCTTTCCATCACCATATTTCTCTTTAGTTTTGGGAGAACGCTACATACCAGAAGACTTCAAATTCACATTCATTGATGGGATATCAAAACATACCTCAGGTGTTTTAGGTAAGTTCTAAAATTACTTCAAAGACTATATTACCTCATTTAAGTTCAGATATACTTGAACATCATTCTTGTTAGACAGGCAGGTATTAGCTACCATTATGGTTTAAAATTCTCGTACCAGATATGAGGTAAATCAGAGTGAACGAGAATGATGCAACAGACTAAAATCTATGGAGAAATAATATTTTTTATGGCTTCCTGCAAACAACGGGACAAGTTGAAAGAAGAAAAAGGTGGTTTAGACTTCTTGCTTAGTAATTTCTCTATTTTGAATTCTCATGCAATTTAGTGCATATTATAAAATAATAATGATAGTAATGCATTTGTTGAGCGCCTCTTATCCACTGAAATGCTCAATGGCGCTTTACAATAAAATATTAAAGACAATTACAGATTACATAAAATGTACACACACAAAAATATGATTATGTTACTTACAATTTCAAAAACACTAAAATTTTGATAAAACAATTTAAACTAGGAAGAACAAAATGCTCTCATCAAAGTTAGGTCATAAGATTCTTTAAAAAAAGAATTGAAATAAAGGGCTGCTTCTTGTTTTGAAAGAGATGTTATTCCATAACAGAGGGGTGACATGACTGAAAGATTTTTCAATAAAAGGCAACTTTTTAGTTGGCGTGGAGATCAACGGGAATTTAATGATCTTAATACTCTATTTGGTTGGTAAAAACTGATTGTAAATAGGATGGAGCATATTATTCTTGAACGATTGATCACATTCACAGCACCTATGATTTGATTTTGTCATAATGCTTACTATTTTGTGGATACATTTTTCAGTTCTGGGTCTTGGAAGTCATGGTGCCACTAGTGTAAGAATGATTGCAGCATCCAAATTTTTAAGGGTAAGTAAATGAAGGGGTCAAGATAAGTAAGAACACACAGGTGACACGAAGTGAGACGTTTGTGCAAAGGCTGAAAGACTGTTTGGAATAATGTTTCTTATTAGTCTAATAATAATTATTTCAAACTTCTCACGTTATCAGATGAGTCATATGTTTATTTAGAGTGTATGACTGCAATCAAATGTTGTTATGTTTTTACTTTTTCATGTTGATGCTGTCCATGTCTGAGCATAAGTAAAGATTTAAAAAAGATAAAGATGGATTTATAGTCTGTATCCGCACAAATGTGGGCTCACCGACTGTGTATCATTTATCCCCCAGCAGGCCATTTCATTCAAAGTCCTTCTCAACTGCCTGTGGAGCATACAGTACACCAGCCTGTTAGGTGCTTCATTCTTACATTCTAACAAGATCGTTCTCTACCTAAAGCTTGGTATTCATTCACACATGAGTCAAATGAGGAAAGCAGAGTGAAGTAGTGTCATCGCGAGTTTAAGCTCACAACGCTACGGTTCAGCTACAACACTTTCAAAGAATGGGTTCATCTGAGTATCCTGTCGACTTTTTAAAACATCATGATGCCCTTGCTGTGATATTTACCTGATTGACAAAAAGATTGTATCATCTGGCTAATTTGTCACAAACATGGAGATTTCGCTTCTCATTGAGTCAATATAATCATCCAGAACTTGTATGACGATAGGAAAATGTGTGCTTGATGCCAGTGATGGATCGCGCCCATGCTTACTCTTAAAATGAGACAAATCAAAAAGCAGGTTTGTCAGGAGTATTTGATTCAATAGTTTTACAGGTGATGTAATTTGGCTACTTCTTTTTATTGATGCATAAGTGTGCACTCAGATACTTTAGAGAAGTTTGCTGGAAAAATCTTATGAACTATTTGAGCAAAGAAACTGTTAATGAAAATATTTTTCAAAGAAATTTGCTGTCTTCAAAGATAATAATTGCAAAACTTTCCCACAGAAATGCAGCAAAGTCACAGAGGCCATGACCATAAATTCAGTCCAATATATTTTTAATCAGACAAAAATGTTTGAAACAACAAGATGCCAAGATTTTCTTCAGAGAACTGGGAGAGGGCGATTGGATGATTTGAAGCTGGTGAGTGTGCTGAAGAAGTACCAATGACTCGAGGTGTTCACATCAGCACTATCTATGGGCCGTGGAACTGTTTCCGTGCCACAAACACAACCATAGATTGTCCCAAAACTGGAAGGCTAAGGGCGACAATTGTTTATTTGTAGGCCAGGATTGCTAATTGTGCGACAGTACCGGAGGAAATCCTGTCTACCAGCCCCAGAGACTGCAGCTGATATCTGAAGCAGCTGGCCAGTCCAGAGTCCATTTCTTACCCCACGACACCATAAACATAGACTGCAGTGGGCACAAGCTCACATCAACTGGTGGGACAGAGAGTGGAGATGGGTTCTCTTCACAGACAAGAGCAGATTCTATGTATATCCAGGGGATGGATGCATTCATGTGTGGTGCCAGAATTTGATGCACTACGCTGATGACAACGTTTTAGAGAGAGACCCATGGGGAGGAGACAGTGCGACGATCTGGGACTATATTGCCTTGAATCAAAGAATTGGACCTTTTATTTTCCAGGGCATCGGCCAGGGGCAAGGAAATGGCATCACAGCACAGTACTACATCACCGAAGTATTGCAACCACATGTGGTACCATTTTTTTCAGAGGCACCAGAACTTCCTCTTCCAACAAGACAATGCAAGACCGCGCACGGCCCGTACCATCCAGGGTTTCTTGAGGCAGAATAACATTAATCTATTGCCTCATCCACTTCGTTCTCTGGATCTAAATCCGATTGAACAATTTCGGGATGTCACTCAGCTGCAGCCATGACCACAGACAGCAGCTCAGCTAGGTACAACTATCAGTATCACCAAAGCATTGGCACAGATTCCAGACACACAAATCAACGCTCTGGTGAACTCCATGTACTCTCAGTGCATTGCTGTTATAATCTCCCAAGGAGGTCATATAAGCTATTGACTTTCTAGATCAATATTAAGGTCATGAGATGAATGTATCAGTGACCAAAAATCACACAGAATTAGACACTTTAAGCCAGGGGTCACCAAACTGTTTTCAAAGTGGGTGGGATAACTGAGAGAATGCCCACCATGGGTCGAATAACTATTTTGTTCAATACAATGCACTGGATACATTAAGTTTTTTTTTAAAAAGACAAGAAATCTATTGATTTATTAATACACAAAATGCAAATTACACGGAACATAAAGACAATAAACAATTATATTCACCAAAATGTCATCAAATTAAACGAGGTTGTACTAAGATAGTTAAAAAGATCGTTTTTCTTGCACACACATTTAAATCTCACAAACCAAGGAGCAACAAAAAAAAAATGACATAATTAATGAAATTTCCTACATGGTGGCATGGTAGCGGGCCGGACAAACTGACCTTGCGGGCCAGATCTGGCTTATGGGCCATAGTTTGGTGACCCCTGAATGAGCCATCTTTGCTCTTGCTACTTTCATTGAATGAGATTTCATGTATACTTAATGAACAGGCTGATAGTCTTATCTTCTTTATTTGTGTCTTTGCCTCTCTGTATATTTATCATGTTAAACATTTTACAGGTTTATCATGTCAAAGGAAGACTGGGCTGGGCTACTGACAATTTCTCACCCAAAGGAAAATTATAGAGAGAACATCTTATCGTAAGTGCTGGTATCATCAGTCCTTTTTGTTTAGAAGTGTAGCCATTTGGGTTGTTATTTTTGTAATAACCGTAAGGAATCTGGTAGGGCTTACTACTTCCAGAGATATTGAATTAAATCTCAGTGAGATGTTTTAGGTTTTTTACAAACGCTTTCTTTTTGGTTTCAGTGTCAAGTTTCATGAAACTTTGAGAACTGATATTTAGGGAAATAAAAATAAAATGAAAAAGCAACTCAGTATGATATCCAGATTTTCTATCACATGTTTCCGCTTTATTTACCTATTTGTTTATTTAACCTACAGGTCATATAACACGCAATTTACTTGAAAAAATGTGTGCGGCATCTCAAGCATCTCATAACAGGCAAATGTACATGTAAGTTACCAACCAGTAGTAAGGCCTACTATTCTTCGTGTCTAAATGTGTATTTACTGCGCTCATAGGTTACCAGGAAATTACGACCCACGATATTATATACTATAATAAGGTTTACTCATAATTCTCTCCCACTCTTCATCAATGTAAGAGAGTTTTGTTTTAAACTCCCTTTGCTCGGGCAAGGGCATAGATCTTACTAACACCCACAGACAAAAACAAGAGACCTGTAAACTGAATTGATTGAATGGGAAACATGCCACAAAGATATTGAAATTTTAACCTCTGTGATGAAACACAATATTGGTATTTTTTAAATTTAAAGATTTTGATAAACAAGATGTTAATAATTTCTGTTGTCCATCTGTCTCTCTCCCTTACAAACACCCCCCCCCCAAAAAAAAAACAAAAAAAAACAACAAACTAAACAACAAAAAACAAAAAAACAACAAAACAAACAAAAACAAACTCAAAACAAAACAAAAACAAAGTTGGATAGCACGCTGATTAATGACAAGGTTTAGTATCATGTATATATATTAATACTGTCATTTTATCTAATGCTATATTTTATTCTTGAAGAAAGTTTCCTCATAATCTGGCCAAAGGGAGCCAACACTGATGGTTTATTTGATATTGAGTGGTAGCCTCACCAAAAACCTAAAACCTGACAAACAAATCTTATTATAGACACAAAGTATTATTATCATAATGATTTTTGATACTGCATAAGGATAAATTTCTTGATAATAATTAAATTCAACGCATGCATTCCAGAATAGGCAACATTTATTTTTGCTATTGACAGTCAGTCACCAATCCTACTATGAGTAGCACTGATGACTGACCATGAGTAGTATTGATGACTGATTGTGAGTAGCATTGATGACTGATTGTGAGTAGCATTGATGACATTGATGACTGATTGTGAGTAGCATTGATGACATTGATGACTGATTGTGAGTAGCATTGATGACTGATTGTGAGTAGCATTGATGACTGATTGTGAGTAGCATTGATGACTGACCGCGAAAGTAGTATTGATGACATTGATGACTGATTGTGAGTAGCATTGATGACTGACCGCGAGTAGTATTGATGACATTGATGACTGATTGTGAGTAGTATTGATGACATTGATGACTGATTGTGAGTAGCATTGATGATTGATTGTGAGTAGCATTGATGACTGATTGTGAGTAGCACTGATGACTGATTGTGAGTAGCACTGATGACTGATTGTGAGTAGCACTGATGAATGATTGTGAGTAGCACTGATGACTGACCGCGAGTAGTATTGATGACATTGATGACTGATTATGAGTAGCATTGATGCCATTGATGACTGATTGTGCAACTAGCATTGATGACTGATTGTGAGTAGCATTGATGGCATTGATGACTGATTGTGAGTAGCATTGATGACTGATTGATTGAGTAGCATTGATGACTGATTGTGAGTAGCATTGATGACTGATTGTGAGTACCATTGATGACTGATTGTGAGTAGCATTGATGACTGATTGTGAGTAGCATTGATGACTGATTGTGAGTAGTATTGATGACTGATTGTGAGTAGCATTGATGACTGATTGTGAGTAGTATTGATGACTGATTGTGAGTAGTATTGATGACTGATTGTGAGTAGTATTGATGACTGATTGTGAGTAGCATTGATGACTGATTGATGACTGATTGTGAGTGAGCACTGATGACTGATTGTGAGTAGCACTGGCATTGATGACTGATTGTGAGTAGCACTGATGACTGATTGTGAGTAGCACTGATGACTGATTGTGAGTAGCATTGATGACTGATTGTGAGTAGTATTGATGACATTGATGACTGATTATGAGTAGTATTGATGCCATTGATGACTGATTGTGAGTAGTATTGATGACTGATTGTGAGTAGCATTGATGGCTGATTGTGAGTATTGATGACTGATTGTGAGTAGCATTGATGACTGATTGTGAGTAGCATTGATGACTGATTGTGAGTAGCATTGATGACTGATTGTGAGTAGTATTGATGACTGATTGTGAGTAGTATTGATGACTGATTGTGAGTAGTATTGATGACTGATTGTGAGTAGTATTGATGATTGATTGTATTGATGACTGATTGTAAGTAGTATTGATGATTGATTGTGAGTAGTATTGATGACTGATTGTGAGTAGTATTGATGACTGATTGTGAGTAGTATTGATGACTGATTGTGAGTAGTATTGATGACTGATTGTGAGTAGTATTGATGACTGATTGTGAGACTGACTGTGAATATTGATAACTGATTGTGAGTAGTATTGATGACTGATTGTGAGTAGCATTGATTGATGACTGATTGATAACTGACTAAGTATTATTGATGACTGACTGTGACATTGATGGATGACTAGTATTGATGAATAGTAACATTGATGACTGATTGATGACTGACTGTGAGTAGTAATATTGATGACTGATTGACTGACTGTGCGTAGCATTAAGACTGACTATCAATATCATTGATGATTGACCTGCGTATTGATGACTGTATTGATGACTAAGTAGTATTGATGACTGATTTGACTGGAGTAGTATTGATGCCTGACTTGAGTAGTATTGATGACTGATTGACTGAGTAGTATTGATGACTCACTGTGAGTAGTATTGATGCCTGTAGTAGTATTGATGACTGATTGTAAGTAGTATTGATGACTGATTGTAAGCAGTATTGATGACTGAGTGTATTGATGACTGACTGATTGTTAGTAGTATTGATGACTGATTGTGAGTAGTATTGATGACTGACTGTGAATATCATTGATGACTGACTGTGAATAGACATTTATAACTGATTGTGAGTAGTATTGATGACTGACTGTGATTAGCATGACTTGACTGTTTGTAGTCTTAACTGATTGATGACTGTTTGTAGTATTGATAACTGACTGTGAGTAGTATTGATAACTGACTAAGTATTATTGATGACTGACTGTCAGTAGCTGACTGTGACTGTTTTGATGGATGACTGTTAATTAGCAGTGGTAACGGACTGTGAGTAGTATTGATGATTGACTGTAGTATTGTAACTGTGATTGATGACTGACTGTGACTATCATTGCTGACTGACTGAGTAGCATTGATGACTGACTGTTAGTAATATTGCTGACTGATGACTGACTGTTTTAATATCATTGCTAATTGACTGGCACTATCATTAATGACTGACTGCGCAGTATATAGCATTGATATGACTGACTGTGAGTATCAATATCATTGATGATTGACTGCGAGTAGCATTGATGACTGAGTTTAGTAGTATTGACCGATTGAGTAGTATTGATGAACTGTTAGTAGCATTGATAACTGACTATGAGTAGTATTGATGCCTGACTGTGAGTAGTATTGATGCCTGACTGAGTAGTATTGATGACTCACTGTGAGTATTATTGATGACTGACTGTGGGTAGTATATTGATGTATTGATGACTGTGAGTAGTATTGATGCCTGTCTGAGTAGTATTGATGACTGACTGTGACTGTGAGTAGTATTGATGACTGACAATGTATATTGAGTAACATTGATGACTGACTGTCAGTAATATTGATGGACTGACTGTGAGTAGTATTGACGTTAGTATTGATGACACTGACTGTGAGTAATCTGACTGTGAGTAGTTGATGGCTGACTGTGAGTAGTATTGACGACTGACTGTGAGTAGTATTGATGACTGAGTAGTATTGATGACTGACTGTGAGAGCATTGATGCCTGAGTAGTATTGATGACTGACTGTGACTGTTAGTAGTATTGATGACTGACTGTAAGTGCATTGATGCCTGACTGTAGTATTGATGATGACTATGAGTGACTGACTTTGATGACTGTCTTAATGACTGACTGTTTGATGACTGACTGTGAGTAGTATTGATGACTGACTGTGACTGTTTGTAGTATTGATGACTGACTGTTAGTAGTATTGATGACTGTAGTATTGATGCCTGACTGTTTGTAGTATTGATGACTGACTAGTATTGACTGTTTGTAGTATTGATGCCTGACTGTGAGTAGTATTGACTGACTGGTAGTATTGATGACTGAGTAGTATTGATGACTGTTTGTAGTATTGACTGACTGTATTGACTGTTTGTAGTATTGATGACTGACTGTGAGTAGTAGATTGATGTGACTGTTTGTATTGATGCCTGACTGTGAGTAGTATTGATTGACTCTGTATTGATGACGACTGTTTGTAGTATTGATGACTGACTGTGAGTAGTATTGATGACTGACTGTGAGTAGTATTGATGACTGACTGTTAGTAGTATTGATGACTGACTGTTTGATAGACTATATAGTATTGACTGACTGTGAGTAGTATTGATGACTGACTGTGAGTAGTATTATGACTGACTGTGAGTAGTGATATGAGATGACTGATTACTGTGATGCCTGTGATATATTGATGCCTGACTGTGAGTAGTATATATGACTGACTGTGAGTAGTATTGATGATTGTAGTATATGATGACCGACTATGAGTAGTATTGATGCCTGACTGTGAGTAGTATTGATGACTGACTGTGAGTAGTATATATGACTGTGACTGTGAGTAGTATTGATGACTGATGACTGTGAGTAGTATATATGACCGACTATGAGTAGTATTGATGACCCACTGTGAGTAGTATATGATGACTGACTGTGTGAGTAGTATTGATGACTGACTGTGACTGTGAGTAGTATTGATGACTGAGTAGTAGTATGATGACTGTGACTGTGAGTAGTATTGATGACCTGACTGGGTGGAGTAGTATTGATGACTGACTGTGAGTAGTATTGATGACTGACTGTGAGTAGTATTGATGACTGACTGTGAGTAGTATTGATGACTGACTGTGAGTAGTATTGATGACTGACTGGAGTGTGACTGACTGTGAGTGAGTAGTATTGATGACTGACTGTGACTGTGAGTAGTATTGATGACTGACTGTGAGTAGTATTGATGACTGACTGTGAGTAGTATTGATGACTTACTGTGAGTAGTATTGATGACTGACTGTGAGTAGTATTGATGACTGACTGTGAGTAGTATTGATGACTGACTGTGAGCAGTATTGATGACTGACTGTGAGTAGTATTGATGAACTGTGAGTAGTATTGATGCCTGACTGTGAGTAGTATTGATGACTGACTGTGAGTAGTATTGATGACTGACTGTGAGTAGTATTGATGCCTGACTGTGAGTAGTATTGATGCCTGATTGTAAGTAGCAGTATTGATGCCTGACTGTGAGCAGTATTGATGACTGACTGTGAGTAGTATTGATGACTGACTGTGAGTTGTATTGATGACTGACTGGAGAAGTATTGACGACTGACTGTGAGTAGTGATGACTGATGACATTTGACTGACTGTTTGTAGTATTGATGATTGACTGTTAGTAGTATTGATAACTGACTGTTAGTAGTATTGATGACTGACTGTGACTGTTTGTAGTATTGATGACTGACTATTACTAGTATTGATGACTGACTCTTTGTAGTATTGATGAATGACTGTTTGCTAGTAGTATTGATGACTAACTGTTAGTACTATTGATGACTGATTGTTTGTAGTATTGATGACTGACTGTTTGTAGTATTGATGACTGACTGTTTTTAGTATTGATGACTGACTGTGACTGTTTGTAGTAGTGATGACTGACTGTTTGTAGTATTGATGACTGACTGTGACTGTTTCTAGTATTTATGACTGACTGTTTGTAGTATTAATGATTGACTGTTAGTATTATTGATGACTGACTGTGAGTAGTATATGATGACCGACTGTGAGTAGTATAAGTGACCGACTGTGAGTAGTATTGATGACTGACTGTGAGTATTGATGACTGACTGTGAGTAGTATTTATGACTGACTGTTTGTAGTATTAATGATTGACTGTTAGTATTATTGATGACTGTGTAGTATTGATGACTGACTGTTTCTAGTATTTATGACTGACTGTTTGTAGTATTAATGATTGACTGTTAGTATTATTGATGACTGACTAGAGTAGTATATTGACCGACTCTGAGTAGTATATATGACCGACTGTGAGTAGTATTGATGACTGACTGTGAGTAGTATAAGTGAGTTAGTATTATTGATGACTGACTGTGAGTAGAGTGACCGTGTGAGTATATGATGACCGACTGTGAGTATATATGACCGACTGTGAGTAGTATATATGACCGACTGTGAGTAGTATGTATGACCGACTGTGATGATATGACCGACTGTGAGTACCGACTGTGAGTAGTATTGATGAATGACTGTGAGTAGTATTGATGACTGACTGTTTGTAGTATTGATGACTGACTGTAGGTAGTATTGATGAATAGTATAGTGATGACTGACTGTGAGTAGTATTGATGACTGACTGTAGGTAGTATTGATGACTAACTGATTGATGAATGAGTGAGTGAGATTGATGAGTGGCGTGGATGCCTGACTGTGAGTAGTATTGATGATTGACTGTGAGTAGTATTAAGACTGATTTGATATTGATGACTGACTGTGAGTAGTATTGATGCCTGACTGTGAGTAGTATTGATGCCTGACTGTGAGTAGTATTGATGACTGACTGTGAGTATTGATGCCTGACTGTGAGTAGTATTGATGACTTACTAGTGACTGAGTAGTATTGATGATGACTCAGTGACTGAGTAGTATTGATGACTGACTGTGATGACATAGTAGTATTGATGACTGACTGTGAATAATATTGATGACTGACTGTGAATAGTATTGATTACTGACTAAATAGTATTGATGACTGACTGAATAGTATTGATAACTGACTGAGTAGTATTGATGTAGTATTGATGACTGACTGTGAATAGTATTGATGACTGACTGTGAGTAGTATTGATGACTGACTGTGAGTAGTATTGATGACTGACTGTGAGTAGTAGTAGTATTGATGCCTGTCTGTGAGTTGTATTGATGACTGGCTGTGAGTAGTATTGATGACTGACTGTGAGTAGTATTGATGACTGACTGTGAGTAGTATTGATGCCTGATTGTGAGTAGTATGATGGCTGACTGTGAGCAGTATTGATGACTGACTGAGTGAGTAATGTTGATGCCTGACTGTGAATTGTATTGATGACTGACTGAGTAGTATTGACGACTGACTCTGTGAGAAGTATTGACGACTGACTGTGAGTAGTATTGATGACTGACTGTTTGTAGTATTGATGATTGACTGTTAGTAGTATTGATAACTGACTGTTAGTAGTATTGATGATGACTGTGACTGTTTGTAGTATTGATGACTGACTATTACTAATATTGATGACTGACTCTTTGTAGTATTGATGAATGACTGTTTGCTAGTAGTATTGATGACTAACTGTTAGTACTATTGATGACTGATTGTTTGTAGTATTGATGACTGACTGTTTGTAGTATTGATGACTGACTGTTTTTAGTATTGATGACTGACTGTGACTGTTTGTAGTAGTGATGACTGACTGTTTGTAGTATTGATGACTGACTGTGACTGTTTCTAGTATTTATGACTGACTGTTTGTAGTATTAATGATTGACTGTTAGTATTATTGATGACTGACTGTGAGTAGTATATATGACCGACTGTGAGTAGTATAAGTGACCGACTGTGAGTAGTATTGATGACTGACTGTGAGTAGTATAAGTGACCGACTGTTAGTATTATTGATGACTGAGGTAGATATATATGACCGACTGTGAGTAGTATATATGACCGACTGTGAGTAGTATTGATGACTGACTGTGAGTAGTATAAGTGACCGACTGTTAGTATTATTGATGACTGACTGTGAGTAGTATAAGTGACCGACTGTGAGTAGTATATATGACCGACTGTGAGTATATATGACCGACTGTGAGTAGTATATATGACCGACTGTGAGTAGTATGTATGACCGACTGTGAGTAGTATATATGACCGACTGTGAGTAGTATTGATGACCGACTGTGAGTAGTATTGATGAATGACTGTGAGTAGTATTGATGACTGACTGTTTGTAGTATTGATGACTGACTGTAGGTAGTATTGATGAATGAGTAGTAGTGATGACTGACTGTGAGTAGTATTGATGACTGACTGTAGGTAGTATTGATGACTAACTGTGGGTAGTATTGATGAATGAGTAGTAGTGATGATTGACTGTGAGTAGCGTGGATGCCTGACTGCGAGTAGTATTGATGATTGACTGAGTAGTATTAATGACTGATTGTGAGTAGTATTGATGACTGACTGTGAGTAGTATTGATGCCTGACTGTGAGTAGTATTGGTGCCTGACTGTGAGTAGTATTGATGCCTGACTGTGAGTAGTATTGATGCCTGACTGTGAGTAGTATTGATGCCGGACTGTTAGTAGTATTGATGCCTGATTGTAAATAGTATTGATGACTGACTCAGTGACTGAATAGTATTGATGACTGACTGACTGGTGTTGATGACAGACTGTGAGTAGTATTGATGACTGACTGTGAATAATATTGATTACTGACTGACTGTGAATAGTATTGATTACTGACTAAATAGTATTGATGACTGACTGAATAGTATTGATAACTGACTGTGAGTAGTATTGATGACTGACTGTGAGTAGTATTGATGACTGACTGTGAATAGTATTGATGACTGACTGTGAGTAGTATTGATGACTGACTGTGAGTAGTATTGATGACTGACTGTGAGTAGTAGTAGTATTGATGCCTGTCTGTGAGTTGTATTGATGACTGGCTGTGAGTAGTATTGATGACTGACTGAATAGTATTGATGACTGACTGTGAATAATATTGATGACTGACTCAACTGACTCTGAGTAGTATTGATGCCTGACTGTGAATAGTATTGATGACTGACTGTGACTGTGAGAAGTATTGATGCCTGACTGTGAGGGGTATTGATGACTGATTGTGAGTAGTATTGATGGCTGACAGTGAATAGTATTGATGACTGACTGAGTATTGATGCCTGACTGTGAGTAGTATTGATGACTGACTGTGAGTAGTATTAATGCCTGACTGTGAGTGGTATTGATGACTGACTGTGAGTAGTATTGACGACTGACTGTGAATAGTATTGATGCCTGACTGCGAGTAGTATTGATTCCTGAATGTGAGCAGTATTCATGACTGACTGAGTAGTATTGATGACTGACTGAGTAGTATTGATGCCTGACAGCGAGTAGTATTGATTCTGACTGTAAGTGTAATTGTGCCTGACTGTGAGCATGACCTGACTTGGTTTGACCTGACTGTGAATAGTATTGATGCCTGACTGTGAATAGTATTGATGACTGACTGTTGAATAGTATTGGTGCCTGACTGTGAGTAGTATTGATGACTGACTGTTAGTATTGATGACTGACTGTGAATGATGACTGATTAGTATTGATGACTGTATTGATGACTGAGTGAGTATTGATGACTGACTGTGAATAGTATTGATGACTGACTGTGAGTAGTAGTATTGATGACTGACTGAATAGTATAGTATTGATGACTGACTCAACTGACTTGAGTAGTATCGATGACTGACTGTGAGTAGTATTGATGACCGACTGTGAATTATTTTTGATGACTGACTGTGAGTAGTATTGATGACTGACTGTAAGTAGTATTGATGACTGAATGTGAATAGTATTGATGACTGACTGAATACAACAGACTGTGAGTAGTATTGATGATTGACTATATAAGTAGTATTGATGACTGAATGAATAGTATTGATGACTGACTGAATAGTATTGATGACTGACTCAACAGACTGTGAGTAGTATTGATGCCTGACTGTGAATAGTATTGATGACTGACTGTGACTGTGAGTAGTATTGATGACTGACTGTGAGTAGTAGTATTGATGGCTGACAGTGACAGTGAATAGTATTGATACATGACTGTGAGTAGTATTGATGACTGACTGTGAGTAGTATTGATGCCTGACTGTGAATTAGTATTGATGACTGACTGAGTGGTATTGATGACTGACTGTGAGTAGTATTGATGACTGACTGTGAGTAGTATTGATGCCTGACTGTGAATAGTATTGATGACTGACTGTGAGTGGTATTGATGACTGACTGTGAGTAGTATTGATGACTGACTGTGAGTAGTATTGATGCCTGACTGGGGAAAGTAGTATTGATTCCTGACTGTGAGCAGTATTGATGACTGACTGTCAGAGAGTATTGATGCCTGACTGCGAGAGTAGTGCGGTAGTATTGATTCCGACTGTGAGTAGTATTGATTCCTGACTGTGAGTATTTGATGACTGACTGAGTAGCATCCATGCCTGACTGTGAGTGTGAGTAGTATTGATGACTGATTGTGATGGCATTGATGCCTGACTGTGAGTAATATTGATGACTGATTGTAAGTGGTGTTGATGAACGACTGTGAGTGTGAGTAGTATTGATGCCAGACTGTGTGAGTGAATAGTATTGATGACTGATGCCAGGTATAAATGACTGACTGTGAATAGTATTGATGACTGTATTAATGCCTGACTGTAGTAAATGACTGACTGAATAGTATTGATGACTGACTGAGTAGTATTAATGCCTGACTGTGAGTAGGTACCACAACTGCCCGCTATCGAGCGACGGAACTGGCAGTGAACACGGCAAAAACTTGAAAAACTTGTCTATCTTTCCACTACAATATCTTTTCACAGAATCGGTTATTTGAAATAAAACAAAAACTACTTAAAAGCTGTCCTTTTCTTCTTTTTATATGTGTTAACATTGATAACTGTAACAAATTCACGGCCCGGTGATTCTATTAGATCTAACGCAACTACAAAGCGCTATCTCGCGTGGAGATCGGCATTTTGGCAGCGACCTCAAATTACTTTCGGTTTTCTCGTTCGCTTTCCGCTCGCCGTTTACAGCCGAAAATCGCCGAAAGCCACACGATGTCAAAGGGAAATAACTACGCTTTCTTTTGATACCAAACAACCTGAGGGTTTTAATCAGCAAGAGGTGAAGAGAGCGTTTTGAAATTTTGATTTGCAAAAAATGTCCCCTCAGAATCTTAAATTCACACTTTGTTTGACATCGTTACAAACTTGATCCTTTACCCTCTTTAATCATATGAACGACATCCAAATCTATTAAAAAACGGCCAGCGGAACGAGCCTCAAAGAAGACAAAGAAAACGTCATTCGACGCTTCGACGCTTGGGGAAAATGGCGGCTGTTACCAGAGGCGAACCTACTCCCGTCGAAACTTCCACACTTACCTCGCATAAAAATGGATTGAATTTGTCTATGGAAAAACTGAAACTGCTAATAGGTATGTTATTTATTTAAGATTTTGAATCTTACTTTGAACTAATTGTATAATTTCTATATCAGCGACACAAACATGGAATAATTGGTGTTTCTACTATTTATACTTACTATACTTCGTACTGTGGGCCGTATAGGGAGGTGATTCTGATTCGAGAATAGCGGGATAGGCCCTACTTTTACTTTTACTTAGTCGCTACGGATCAGATAGAACTCCCCTAGATGTATCTCTCTTTCTCTCTCTCTACTAAGTGTGGGATTAAGTAACTCTTATGAATGTCATATCACTACAAATTCTATCGTTCTCTACTTAGATCTAGATATATACTATTACTATTTATTAGTTACAATTTTACTCAGGAGGAGTCAGGAGCACAACAGTCAGATAAATAAAACGATCTCTATAAAAATCCATCAATTGAAAAAGGGGGGGGGGGGGGGACTTCTACATAAACTCCTACCAACAAGATATTATTTATTTTCTGTCCATATTTAACAATTTCACATTTTTTTCATATTTCAGAGGATGACAGTAATGACACATACATTGTGTTAAAGGAAAATTTCTTAACACCCCAAGGAAGAGGTCGGCCAAAGAAATCATCCCAAATTTTACTTTCATCGGTGCAGGTGACCCACAGACTGTTGGTGCAGTTGTATTTTCTTAAAGAAGAGGATAACCTGTGCACATTTGCTGATGTAAGTAGATCTGTTATTTTCTTCTCTTTTTTTTTTCGTATGCGCCATCACATATTTCTCGAACTCCACAGGACAATATAATTTTTTTTCGAGCAATACTAATACCGGTACTATAGCGGCCTATAAGGTATGAAGGGAAAATGTTGGGATATGTTCAACCTATTCATCAAATATGTATATTTTTTCTTATCCTTATTTTTTAGCTTCTGGAATGGACATGCAGTAAACCCTGATATTAGTGATATTCTGATTTTGCTCACCTTTTTCACTTAATTAATTTTTCTTTTCTTTTCTTCTTATTTTTCAGCTCAAGAATGGGCATGCAGACTGAAACTCAACCTTGTCAAGCTACCTTGGAGCCGGATTTATCATAAATAATTTTTATGAATCCATACCTATAAGAAAATAACCAAGGGCTCACAGAATGTTGACGTTTATCTGAATTTTTAATCACTAAATTACAAAAAAAATCATGTCTTAACTAATCCAAGCCTCTTTGGTGTACTATGGGAAATATGTTTATTTGATCACTTGTACTGAATAGAGCTAAGATTTATCTTTAATTTGATGTATATTATATTAGACAGTTTGTATAGTTCAAAAGTTATTGACATTTTGGTGATCGGAATCCATAATCTTTTCATGCATTTTAATTTTTAACCGGTAACTTTTTCTTTTCTACCCCCTGACTGGTTTAAGTATGAGAAAGATATGTATTTAATTGTTTTCTTTAAATAGTCCTCAAATGCATGTTTATTTTGGTATATAATACGGAATGGATCGGGGGCGCGATCGTCGGGTACCGGAAGCGTAGTCATCGGGACCGCGCTGGCTTTTCGCACATGCGTATACCGCGCTGGCTTTCCTGTCATTCTTTTCAAAATCTTGAAAAACAATGGCAGCACGAAGTCTTTGCTTATATGATCTTTTCTACATGGAAAAGACTTTCATGATGCTGTGGAATTACATCTAAACAGCACATACCAACCGATGACAAAGCAGCAAGCAAAAAGGTGGAAACCTACAACAAAACATTAAGGACTCTTATATCCCCTGGAGATGGTATACTTTTACCAGTCATACCGATGTAGCCACAGGGGGACCTTCAAGCCCCGAGGAATGGGAGTGCGAGAAACAAAGTGAGTTTTCCTTTCTTTTCATTGAGTTGTGAATCTAGTATATGTCTTCTAGATCTTGTACATCAGGCGAGGCGCATGTTTTCAACAATGAGCTAGAGATTCTTCCACTTCCACTCCGGCCAGTACTTACTAGATCTAGAATCTAGTCTAGTGTAGCTCTAATCTAGATCTAGTAGATTCGATTCAGAATTGAAGACTAATGTGTGGCCTTGTGCTTCATTATTTATAATAAAATAATATATAGATCTAGATCCAGCTTCATTACATATTTCAAATTTAACTGAATTGCTATTACTGTTGCAGAGCGCATAGAGTAGAGCATGGCTTTCATTTTGTTGTGGTAGTTGGTAGTGCGCTATGTGAGGGTTATCTATTGTTATTGTTGTTATTTGTATGAATTACCATGATCTCTTGTAATAACTGACATTGTAACAGTTGTAGAATACATTTAGCATGAGTTCATTGGGGAGGACTTACGAAGTCCTTATGAAAAAATTCAAGTCAAAATAAAATTTTTCTAAAAACGGTCAAGACCTCAGCATTGAGCTGCAGCTAATGGAAGTACGCTTGCCATACTCACCTGAAGACTGACTAAGGGATATATAATAAATTTAAAAAACGGCCAAGGCCTAATTAATGGTAATTGAAAAGAGATGATCGATTAAGATTGACACTTTTATTCAAAGAGAGGTAATTTTAAAAAATTTGACCACGTCTTCGGAAATCCTTCCCTTCATTGTTGTGCTATATGAGTGCAATCTATTATTGCTGTAATATTTTATCATAATTGTAACATGTGATACAGGACCTACAATTGTATTTCAAAACTTTCGTGAAGAATATTCAAAGCTGTGTGTAGTATAATATGAGTAATTGTTAATTTTGACATCTATATATATCAGGCTAAATATTGAGGTCTTTTTCTCTCTAAAGGTCATGTAGAGAAGGCTGTTCCGCCAAGATCCAGGCAAGCTTGGACAAGAAAGACAAGTCCAAGATCGTTGTAACCATCATGGATGAGAGGCACAACCATGACATTGGTGAGTGTTCAATTTACTCTTTCCATTTTTCTACCCCTGTCGAGTGGTTGTCGTGGCATATGTCGTTATTGAGATAAAGAGTTTACTGTGACAATATCCATCACATCCTATAGCCAGGTACTAGGTAATCCAAACCGCCCGTAAACCCAGCGCGCTGGCAAGCGAGGCACGCGATATCGCTATTTTCAACGTAAGTCCTCCCTCTCCTCTATGCATTGTAGTACCGTAACATAACACACACCAGTGGATAGTTCCATTCAAGCCCTTTCCAACCATGTATAACGCAATAGGGTTGATTGAAGACAGTGTGCTAATTGAGTCAGTACTAACTAAACTCCTCTTCACAGGCGACTGAGCCAGCCTCAAGGCACTATTTGCCACACGCTTTTTCCCTTTCTCCTGTTTCTCTCACATCGCAGTAGGTCTATTAATAGAACTCATTTCTAATTGGTTGATCTGAATAGAGGAGAAACTGGCCTTTCCATTGATATTTTGGGTCAATTGTGTTATCACGGGAAGGAATTTCATTCCAAAGGTTTCAATCAACTGGCAGAGTCCCTTTGCTTCATTTCTATATTTAACCATGTACATCGTTAGAAAGGGAATTAAATCAACTGTGACATAGTCAAATTTTATTGAAATTGGGCTATTTGACCTCCCATAATCAGTTTGTTAACACCCATATAAAACACTACTATACTACTTCATAAATATTTAACTTGTATAGTTATTGTTTTCATATTAAAGTTTTTTTTAATGAATTATATTTTGATATTCAGAACATGTTTACAAAAGGTATCCCAAAACGGTGTCTTCAGGAGGAGGAGAAAGAACAAGCAGCTAAGTTATTGTGCCTTGAATGTGCCGAACAGAGCATGCGTAAAGAATTAGAGTTCTTGACAGGAAAAAGTGTGACATTGCAAGATGTGCACAATGTCAGAGAGGACATACAGGAGGAAGGTATGCTACTCTTCTTCCTTTTCTATCAAACTAAAACTGTAATGCTATTTATGGTGAAATCAACTATTTTTCCTTAAGAAAAACATCATCATTAATATTAACCTGTCGCCTAAGTTGCTATTTTACTGGATTCCTCTACGATTTGTGCATAAACGGCCCCAGTGACTTTCATATACCAAAAAAACCCCTCTGCCTGCAGTGGGTGCATGACCGACCCAGGGACATTCATATATACAGTAGAAATACTTTAAGCCGAAATTTTGGGGACCCTCTAAACCATTTTGGTTTAAAGCAAGTTCCCCTTTTTTGTGATGTTTTTAAAGGGGGTAACCATATTTGGATTGGGTTGTTTCCCTTTTGTTAATGTTGATGGATAAAGAGGCCCTCTTGGTGACCATAATATTAATAATGTAATTGTTTTGATTGTTGGTTTGTTGGTTTTTTTTTTGGGGGGGGGGGGGGGGGGGGGGGGGGGGGGTTTTTATTTTTATTTTTCCCATTCATACTCTCATTCACGCTTAATACAAATACAGTGCTTTCTTGATAAATGAATGATGCACAGCAACTAAGTGAATGGAAATGAAACGCATAAATGCTAAACTGTACACCCCTATCCCCGTGTTGAAAAAGGCCTAAAACAAAGCAGACACACATGCGCGCGAACACACATACCAACGAGCACACACTTAAACGGCGTACCAATGCGAAGCTATCTACACCACATTGAGGCCTTAACATGTGCTTGCAACCCTACACATTACCACGATTTGACCGTACCGTTGATTGATTAAGCTACTTACTTACCGTACTTTGTGCTCAGAATAGTAAGTCTTCTTTTTCTCATTACAGGAAAAAGAGACGCTCTGCGATGGTGACCGCCTGAACGATGCCCAGATGTTGTACAAGAAAGTAGAAATGAGAAAGCGGACAGATCCTGGGATGGCCACTGATATTGGCGTCAACGACAGCGGGGAGTTGCAGTATTTTTTTATGCAGACATCAGTAATGAAAGAAAGTTTAAAAAAATTTCCTGAGCATATATTGATGGATGCTACATATTGTCTGAATGACCGGGGCATGCCCTTAATTTCATTTCTTGTTGTTGATGGCCTCAATAGGTCCCAACTGGTTGCCTATGCAGTTGTGGCAAATGAGACATCATACATGTATGATAAAATTTTATCCATTTTTAAAAATTTAAATCCAAACCATGTTTCCATCAAGACCTTCATGGTGGATAAAGATTTTACTGCCATTAATTCTTTGGAACATCATTTTCCACATTCTTTTTGTGAATTGTGCTTGTTTCATGTCAAGAAAACGTTCAAGAAGAAAATTTTTCAATGTCCAAAGAATGTCCAGATTGATATGATGGAGTGTCTGGAAAGTATGTGTGGTGCAGAGAGTGAAAGTGAGTATGACAGGCTGAGAGAACGATTGTTTGGTTATAATGAATGTTTTAATTCCTATTTTGTGAGGAACTGGGATTCCATGAGAGAAAGATGGGTGAAGTACGCTAGGATGGAGAGTGAATTTTGGTGATTTTACGAACAACAGGATTGAGTCTTATCACCAAAAAGCTTAAATCTGTTATAACTTCCCCAGTCCCTCTTCATCTTTTTTTTTGA
The DNA here is from genome assembly GCA_037039925.1 of Doris montereyensis. Classification (NCBI taxonomy): domain Eukaryota; kingdom Metazoa; phylum Mollusca; class Gastropoda; order Nudibranchia; family Dorididae; genus Doris; species Doris montereyensis. Next base: position 169,972 of record JAXRKP010000194.1, on the reverse strand, counting down.
CAAGTTCATGTTTTATATTGATACCATGGTCTCTGAACTTTATCACTCACATTTTTTTATGATTACCAAAAAATCTGTCTCTACTTTTCCGTACCTGCAGAAAGATATCACACCGTATGCCTTAAAACTCGTAGAAGACGAGCGCAAGAAGAGTGATTGTTGGGTTGTATGTGAGGATGAATCTGAGAGTGAACGGTATTTTGTGAGAAAAGGGTGAGAAAGAGTTTTCTGTGACCTTAAGTAACTGTTCTTGTTCCTTTTTTTAGAACTATGTTGTGTCTTCCTTGTAGACATGTCATTGCTGTAAAAAAATTGAATTTTGATCCTTTATTGAGTGTGGACATGTTCGCGCAGAGATGGCACATTAAATATAATTGTAAATCCGATATTGTTGAGGAGGGATCATCGGACGTCACCACCTATGACTGGCATAATGAGGCTCTGTCTAAGAGAGACAGATATGGTATTGCTAAGACAACACTGGATGTTATTTTGAAGAAACTTGTCGAGTTGGGAACATCCTCGTTTAACTTTTACTTGGAGAGACTTGGTGAGGTAGACACGTGCATCAGTCAACTGTCAAGGTTTTCAGTCGTTCCAGTCGTAGATGTAGAGATTATTGATACAGGCGAAGTGGGTGACACAAGATCAGCGTCAGGCGTAGTTCCTGTCAGTACTTCTGATGTTATTGGTGTTGTACAGATTCTCGATGAGGTAGGTGAAGTTGAAGGAAGTTCAATAGTTATCGATGATCCATGTTCTGATGGTGTTGAACGGTATCCTGATGAGGCCGGTGAAGTTGTGGGTGCTACTGCTAGTTTAGATTATGTGACACAGGTTCTTGATGAGGCAGTTGATGTAGTTGTAGGAGGTTCACGTTCGGTTGCAGTTGTAGATGTGCCAGGTGTTGTGGTAGATGTTTCAGGTTCAGTTGTTGCTGGTGTTAGACAGGTTCCTGATGAGGCAGGTGTAGTTGTTGCAAGTATAGGTATACCTGAAAATTTGAAACCTCCTCGTAAAGTTCCAAAGAGAGGGAGGCCTAAGGATTTTGGTACCACAGTAATAGGTCTACCCAAGCGATCTAGAATTTTAAGGGGTAAATGTAATAAATGTAGAAAATCTGATCCTAGGAAAGATTTGTCAGTTGGAAGTACATCCTGGGTTCAGTGTGACAGTTGTACTCGTTGGTTTCACTGTGTGTGTATAAATTTTGAAGGTGAGAATTATCAATGCTGGTTCTGTGAACATGGGTATAAGTCATAGTCGTGGGTGAAAATTGCCATTTGTATTTCCTATTCCTCTGTAATGTATATATCAGCTATGTCTTATATTCTTACATGCTATGTATATAAAATGTTCATATTAATTCTCTTACATTAGTTACATGCTATGTATATAAAATGTTCATATGAATTCTCTTACACTTACATGTTAATATGCTATGTATATACATGTAAAATGTTCATATTAATTCTCTTACATGCTACGTATGTAAAATGTTCATATTAAACCCTTTCCCTGACGACTGGGTCAAATTGACCCATTGTGGTCTTTCATACTCAATAACTCGGGGAATTTCATGTAATCAGCTTCGATGGCAGAAGGCCTCAAGGTGTCCAATACCGCTGTGATGTTGTTTTGCAACGTAGGGACTGCTGATCGACGGATAATCTGTGGCAATGCTAGGGATCGGCCAATGTCCATGCTTAACTTTTGTGGGTTGTCTTCATGAGACCGAGTGTCCAAGGGATACTTCATTCTGAACACAATCAGGGCAGCAATTGATGACAAGTCCAGTATGTTGAAAAATATCACAAGATGCCACCTTTTGGTCTTTTTTCCGTTGTGAAGGCGTGTGCCATCTGGTCTATTGCGTCAACACCTCCTTTGTCTTGTTATAAGATAAGTGAGGACGATTTCTGGTTTCTGGCTCTCACTCAGTACACAAATCACCCTTGTTGTGATTGTGCTTAGAATTAGAAGCAGCACATTTTTGGGGACGTTTTGTTTGGTAGGAGACTAGCACACTTTCTTTCCTAAATAGAAATTTCGATTCCCCAAGTGGGAGGGCCTTCTTCTCCTGAAACTCCTTTGGAAGAAAGGTTTTGTTTCTTCTGACTGTCTCTACTGTTGTCAGTTTTTTTCTTGATGAGGCTTTCTGCCAATTTCAGATCCGTGAAGTAGTTATCACTTGTTATGTTGCGCCCTGATCCATGAAAATCTGCGACGCTCTGGCTTCTTTGACTTGGTTTTGGCGCTTGTAGTGTCTCTCCCAAGATATGGTAAAGCTCTCAATGGATAGTTACTTGAAGCATCGCATGCCCAGAAAAATTTTGATGCCATATTATTATTTATCAGGCTTTGATGGTATATATTGAATAAAACTACAGTGCCTCGGCTTGGGACATAATATTTGGGCAGGTTGTCGTGAAATAAATTCCAAACATCAGGGATGGGTGTAAACAAATCTCTTGCACGCCGCTCAGTCCTTGTTGCCTTGTCGTCAAACGAAGATGGTTCAAAAGGTTACTGAACCGGGTGCATTCCAAACGTTGCTCTCACTTGGTAATTTCCATCTACTGGACTAAAAAGCATCTCAACTGACAAGTTGTTTTGACGTAGAGCCACAATGAAGAAGGCAACCGATGAAGGCTTTATTTCATCACTCATTCACTGTCTGTGTCTTTCCACCCAGAGCCCTTGCCTTTGCACCTTCGATGTTTGTGTTTGCAAATCAATGAAAATATAACTCCCATTTTACAAGGAAGTCACCCTATATTTATTTGAGACAATGTTACCTTGGATTTTAATATTACAATGTAAAAGAATCAAGCAATAGAAAAAAATTATTCTTCTTCTATATAAAAGGTGTCCGGGTCAAATTGACCAAATTGACCCAGTTGTATTTTTTCTCAATAAATATATATGGGTCAATTTCACCCAGGGATCAGGGAGGGGTAAAAATATGTCGTCAGGGAAAGGGTTAATTTTCTTACATGCTACGTATATCAAATGTTCATGTTAATTCTTTTACACTTACATGCTATGTATATATATATATATATATATAATGTTCATATTTCTCTTACATGCTATGTAAATAAACTTTTCGTCTTAATTATCTTTCATTTTTGCTTTCTGTTTTTATTTTGCATGGCTTAGCACCCATAGTTTGAAAGTGGTACAAATGTATTAGTGTATATATATAATATATATATATTTATATCTATACACGGTATTTATATGTATGTGTATATAAGTATAATTATTGTTGGGATACTCATATTATATTATTATCTGCTCGTTCTCCTGTCCAACCATCTATTTCTGTCTCCTCCCCCTCTATCTATCATATCCCACTCTTTTTTCTTTTTTTTATCTGTCGGCCTGAAACGCCTAAGGCCGGAAATATAGTACGTCCGTCCAACTGTTTTATCCCTTAATATTTCTCTATTGGAAAAAGTGCTGTTTCAAACAATCATAATTTTCAACTAACACACATTTCAGTACTAGTACTACGCATTCACGATCAAGCCAATGATAGAGAGAACGGAAGGGTGAGAGAAAGAAAGTAAATGTGAATACGGAAGGTTACAGAGGGTGCGGCGATAGAAAGACAGAGAACTGTGTGTGTGTGGGAAAGCGAGAGAGAGAAAGACATCTCTGAATAATATTGCTCTGTAGTAATAGTAGTAGTACGGTCAAGTCGAAGCACACGAGAACAGGTTGCACGGTTATAATTATATAAATTATACATGTACAACCCAAATACCATAAACTCACTTTCAGTTTCATGAGATCGTCGATGTGATCTGGCTGATTCATACATTACACTACTATTGTAGCAAACGGTAATGGGCCTACTATATTAGTTTATTACTATTAGTATATTACTGTTGTGTTGACCTTGACTTGACACAGTCTAGCAATAATATTATTATTGTGCAGTACATGTACTACAATTCTACGCATTTGATCTTGTGATACAATGTACAAACAATCGACATAGAGATCAAAATATCTGTCACTCTCACTCACAAGAAAATGTGAATACGGAATGTTACAAGAGAGTGAGCTTGAGATAGAGAGAACGGAAGGGTGTGAGTGAGAGAGAGAGAGAGAGAGAGAGAGAGAGAGAGAGAGAGAGAGAGAGAGAGAGAGAGAGAGAGAGAAAGTAAGATGAGAGGGAGAACGGGAGGGTGAAAGTGAAATAGACAGGAGGGTGAGAGAACGGAAGTGTGAAATAGACAAGAGAAGGGTTAGAGAGAGGGAGAACGGAAGTGTGAAATAGACAAGAGGAGGGGAGAGAGAACGGAAGTGGGTGAAATATATACAAGAGGAGGATGAGAGGGAGAACGGAAGTGTGAAATAGACAAGAGGAGGGTGAGAGAGAGAAGAGGTGTGAGGGAGAACGGAAGGGTGAAATAGACAAGAGGAGGGTGAGGGAGAACGGAAGGGTGAAATAGACAAGAGGAGGGTGAGGGAGAACGGAAGGGTGAAATAGACAAGAGGAGGATGCATGTGTGCCAAATATAATACAAATCTTTTCTGTAAATGGTGGAGGAGATAGATCTAGAATTTTAGTGTGGAAAAACTACATTTCGAGAAAAATGCAAGTAAAAAAATCAATAGAAAATAACACAAAACAAACGCTTAAGACGGATTTTCCTTGTTGTAGCAGCCCCCTTACTATTTCGACAGTCTTTGGCATTGTTACTATGTAAATAGGATTATAAAGCTAGGTTTAGATATGCACTGTTGTGAAAACAAACGTCAAAATGACAATTTTTTTGTTTATACGTCATATGGTTTTGTGAGCTGCACATGGGACCTCCTTTTATCGTTTGTCTCTGATGGAACTAAGTGTCTGTTCACCTACCAGGACCAGGGGGGGAGGGGCCGCACAGTGTTGATTCGGGGAAAAATCGAGAATATATTGCAACCGTCGGCGGGGCTCGAACCTATTATCTTTTGGTTGAGAGGCCAACACCTTGACTCTGGACTGCCGAGTCCCCTTATTGACCTAGTGCGTTGTCATACAGGGAGATGAAATTTTCATGATTTGTATCAAAGGGGCATTATGATTTTTCCCCATGTGTTCCAAGTGTCCGCAGTGATCCAAGGAAGAGCCGGAAATACACGATTTTGAAATAGACAAGAGGAGATTTGAGGGAGAACGGAAGGGTGAAATAGACAAGAGGAGGGTGAGGGAGAACGGAAGGGTGAAATAGACAAGAGGAGGGTGAGGGAGAACGGAAGGGTGAAATAGACAAGAGGAGGGTGAACGGAAGGGTGAAATAGACAGAGGAGGGTGAACGGAAGGGTGAAATAGACAAGAGGAGGGAGAACGGAAGGGTGAAATCAGACAAGAGGAGGATGCAAGAGAAAGTAAATGTGAATACGAAATGTTACAAGAGGGAGGGAGCTTGAGATAGAGAGAACGGAAGGGTGAAGAGAGAAAGTAAATGTGAATACGGAATGTTACAAGAGTGAGGGAGCTTGAGATAGAGAGAACGGAAGGGTGAGAGAGAGAAAGTAAATGTGAATACGGAATGTTACAAGAGTGAGGGAGCTTGAGATAGAGAGAACGGAAGGGTGAGAGAGAAAAGTAAATGTGAATACGGAATGTTACAAGAGGGAGGGAGCTTGAGATAGAGAGAACGGAAGGGTGAGAGAGAGAAAGTAAATGTGAATACGGAATGTTACAAGAGGGAGGAGCTTGAGATAGAGAGAACGGAAGGGTGAGAGAGAGAAAGTAAATGTGAATACGGAATGTTACAAGAGGGAGGGAGCTTGAGATAGAGAGAACGGAAGGGTGAGAGAGAGAAAGTAAATGTGAATACGGAATGTTACAAGAGGGTGCGATACAAAGACAGAGAACTTGTGTGTGTGTGTGTGTGTGTGGGGAGAGAGAGAGAGAGAGAGAGAGAGAGAGAGAGAGAGAGAGAGAGAGAGAGAGAGAGAGAGAGAGAGAGCGGGAGGACGCGAGAGATTGAAAGTAGCAAGATAGAGAGAAGTGAGCGTGTTATTGTATCACAGACACACCTCTTTTTTAGTTTTATTCTAGCAACAAAAGACACGACAATGTATAAGTAGTCTACACTTTACGTGCTCTTTTGTGTGTGTGTGTGTGTGTGTGTGTGTGTGTGTGTGTGTGTGTGCAACTGATTGGATAATCTATTTCAAACAGCTTTGACCATCATTTCTGTCCTCATCATCATTTCTTTTCTATTGAAATGTTTCTCACTCCCCAAACATCTTTTTGGTTTTTTAATCACAGAAATACACTTTAATTGTCATAAACTAAAGTCCCTATTTTGCACTTGCTCTTGCTTGTTATTGTCAGTAATACGAAACTAATACATGTAGTAATGGTGAAGTATAAGTCTTGGGATCTGTGGAAAGGAGTAGCTATGGGGATACAACAGGAAAATATCAATGGAAAGAGAGTTCAAATCACGATACAAATACAAGCCGTGAGTACTGACATAAAGTTTACATTCATCCAGCGCTCAGTACTCGCTCTGCGAAGTTATCCCACGCACAGCGCTTGATAAACCACCACCAATCAGCGCGGTGGGGAAGGAAAATCTTCCCTTAGCGCTAGCGCTCCCCGGACGTGTTTACATCCGTTCAGCGCCCAGCGCTCGCCGGAAGATTTTACTTCCGTTCAGCGTTCGTCGCTTCCCCCATCAGCGGCCGTATTATAAAGCCTTTCCTTCTAGTGCGAAATTCTTGTTAACGGTGGCCATCTGGAGCCTTGACTAGATCTAGATCAAGATCCAGATATAGATAGTTTGTGTTGTTAGTAGTTGTGTAACAATCGTAATGAATCATTGAATAATATCTAGAATCTAGATCTTCTAGATTCTAGATATAGACTAGATCTAGATAGAAATGCCCAACCTCAACGTGAGATTTTTCGCTGATAGACCTATAGATCTAGATCTAGATCTTCATGTAAAATATACTCAGAAATTGTGTTTTAAGACGAATCATTTTGTGGCTTCAGACCTAGTTCGCCTATCTTCAAAATGATCCCGTTGTTTACGATGTTTCAGATTTACGATCGGTTAAAAGAGCAATACGTGATACTAAACATAGATCTAGATCTGGATTATTCATGTCTATTTTGGGTCGTTTTTCTTCACTTGAGATATCGATACTCGACAGAACGCAGAATTTGTTACGACTTGCTTATATGGCAGAAAAGGAATCAAATAGACATCCAGATGTCTATCTTGTCTCTGCCACTAGGGGGACATCCAAGCATTCTTACGTCATAATTTCTTGCATTCATTTTAATTAATATAGATTTGAAACCATCCTTGGCGGAATCCCAACTAGGGACAATTCAAAACTCATCTCTCACAGTATTTAGTCATGGGCTATTGGAACCCAGAGGAATGTGTAATGTGTTATCAGGCTACTGCATTGTACTACAGTTAAGGGGGTGGGAAAGGGACGCCTTCTGAAGTGATTTTATCGCTTTTGAGTTTGGGTATTTGCTTTCAGTATATATATAATATATATGAGTAACTTACAAAATAATCGTTCTTCATCAGTGAAAAGTCTGTAGCGCCCTTGGTTGCCATGGAAACGGGTCATCGTGGATTTTTACCCAATTTTCAAAATCTTTCTCCTCACTTAGTTATGAATTATATCACTCAAAATCTGTGCAGATCGTTCTTTTCTTTCAATATCTAAAAGAGACGTCAGGTTTTTAAAATATTTTAGATAGTTTTTTTTTAATGAATTTTTTAAAATAATATATACATCTAATGTGTTTATACAAAAATAGCATTTTTATTACCAAAAAAATAATTTTCTCAAAACGTTTACAAGATACTTTAAAAAAACCCAGACGTCATCTATTAACATTGACAAAGAGGAACCTGTGGCCAAATATAATACAAATCGGTCGGCAAATGACGGAGAACATAGAATTTTAGTATGAAAAGAATACATTTAAAGAAAATACAAGTAAAGAAATTAAAAGAAAATAACATAAAGCAAACGCTTCAGACGGGTTGCCCTTATTTAGCAGGTCCTTACTCTTTCAACAGTCTCTAGCATTATTACTAATGTAATGAGGTTGTAAATCTATGTTTAGACGGGCACTGTTGTGAAAACAGACGTCAAAATGACCATTTTTTTCTCCTATATTCTTATGCCTGTGTATTTTTACATACACATACGACGTAAGACTAGATCTCACTCAGCGCTAGGCCAAATCAAGGTGGTGTGTTTACGATAGCCAAGTCAAACTAAGATATTGCCATATTTAGTGATTAGCTGCCACTACACGAGTTTTCAGTGATTCTTCTCAGTCAGTGTTAGGATAATTTACGTCAAAATTTTAACTTGTTTTTTACCTAAATCCTCGAGTACAAACTATATTGTAACAAAAATGCATATGTCATATGGACATTTCTCTGCCATAAACTTGTAGATAAATGATCGTTCTACCTGAATATGCAAAGAACAGAAAATCGATATTTTGGTCCCAAACTCGCCAATGCTGAAGACTACAGATGTGGGTAGCAGTTTAAAGATTGCCTTTATACATTTGTAGATACAAGATGGTAATCTCATGCTATATAATATCTACTCATCTCATTACTCCAACATCTTCTTAGGATCTCCTGAATTTGCTTGAGATGCAGCCGTGATCAATCTGATTTTCAGTCATTCCATCTAGGGAAAGACATGTCGCTTTGAGAATCTTTATGCGGAAAGATTATTGGCCCAATGATCTCCTGTTATTTGAACATTTCAACAGAAGTTCATGAACCTTTCTCCGTGGTATACTTGTACCACCTGGGCAGTTGGACAGGTAAGCACCAAAGGCGGGGAGTAGATTATCCCGCCCTCCACAAGTCTCCTGCTGCCTTGCAGGCTGGTCTTGGCTGACCAAAGGCTAAGGGAGTTAATCCTGACAGAAAATAACCAGGCCTGGTAGGGGTCCTCGAGGTGGCAGCCCCACCATCTACCTAGGGTACAGTGGGTTAATCCCTGCTTATCCAAAACCAAACTGATTCAGAGAAATAAATACAATATACCCAGCTTGACCTTTCAACAACGAACATGAAAACGAACACAGACTGTGTTTTGGAACAGGGAATATTAGGGCAATAAATGGAAAAGAAAGAATTATTTGTAGACATGGAAAAATTCAAAGTAGACATTTTGGCCGTTACAGAAACAAAGAAAACAGGACAAGGAATAGAAAATGTAGGGCCAAATCATACTTTAATCTTCTCAGGAGTAGATGTCAAAGATATAGCTAAAGCAGGAGTAGGCCTTCTAATGCATAAAAGGCATGAAAAGCTACAAGAAAGTTGAAATCAATAAGCCCATGGCTATTAAAGGTAAATAGTAAACCAAAAGGACGAGAAATTAAATTATTAATAGCTTATGGACCAAACGAAGACGCCACTAAAGAATAAAAAAGATGTCTTCGAAAACGATTTACAAATAGCTGCAGAGAATCTTAAACCCAAACAGGAACTAATGGTTTTAGGAGATTTAAATGCTAGAGTAAGCAACTATGTAGAAGTGTCAGGAGGAGTCATAGGTAAAGAAGGAGAGACAACAACTTCTCCCTCCAAATGGAGAGAGACAAATACATTTTTGCCTAAAGAATAACATGAAAATAGCCAACACATGTTTTCCTCATAAAGATATCCATAAATATGCAAGAGTAAATGAAGACAAGTGTGAAAAGTCAATGATAGACTACATAATACTTAGTAGCTCCCTCTTTTAGAGTACATTGGATGCAAGAGTAAACAGAGGAGCAGAAATAGTTAGTGATCATCACCTAGTGATTGCTAAAATGAGATTACTCTAACTGAAGAAAACAAACAGAAGAAAAAGACAGCTACTAAGCTCAAAATAGAGGAACTGAATAAACCAATAGTAAAATAGATGCACCAATCTAGGATAAAATTATTTATCAGTGAAAGGCAGATGGATCTGAATGATAGTACAATAGAAGAAAAGTGGCAAATGTATAAAGAAACAGTCTTCAGTTGTACTGTGGTAGGAAACAAGTTAAAGGAGATGGGAAAAGAACAGCATGGTGGAATGAAAATGTCAAGACTAAAATCAAAGAAAAGAAGGATGCCTGGAAAAAATACTTGCAAACAAACAGACAAGAGGATAGGATAGATTACGTGAATAAAAGAACTATCACCAAAGAGGAAGCTATCAAGGAAATCAAAAGCTGTTCTGGGGAGCAATGAAGAGCATGAGAAAGACCAAAGCATGCCCAATACGACAAATTAAGAATGCCAAAGGAAAAAATAATAAAAAGAAAACAGTGAAATCATGGAAACACGGAGAAAGTATTTTTACTAATTACATAATCCCTCCAGAACATATGAACCAAGGAGTAAAGATCAATTAGTAAGATAATAATCCAGATGAGACAGCTGAAGATGTAGATATCTCAACGGAAGAACTCAAAACAGTTATAATAAAAGTGAAATCAGGAAAGACCCCAGGAGCAGATCAAGTTTATCCAGAAATTATTAAAAACCAAGGGAGAGAGGCAGACAAACTTCTACATGCAATATGCCAACAAACATGGAAGTCCAAACAGGTGCCAGACGACTGGAAAAGGGGAACGGTAGTACCAATACATAACAAAGGGTCAACTGTGGAATGTTCAAGCTATAGAGGGATATCACTGCTTAGAGTACCAGGAAAAGTGAATGCCATGATACTGGAAATGAGACTAAGGAAAAGAGTACAGGGATTTTATACCAGGAAGAAGTGTACAAGACCATATATTTACAATTAGACAAATAATAGTAAATTCCTTGAGAGAAACATTTACTTGCACCTGTATTTTATAGATCTAGAAAAGGCATTTGACACTGTGAGGAGTAACGAACTATGGCATTCCTTAAAAGAACACAATGTAGAGAAAAATTTAATAGAAGTCATTAAATGTTTTTACAATAAACCAACATGTGCAGTGAAAATAGCTGGAAACATATCTGAAGAATTTGATGTAGATATAGGAGTAAGACAGGGTTGTATCCTAAGTCCTCTTTTTTTTATCACATTTATGGATTCAGTCGCAAAGGCATCCTCAAAAATGAAGAAAATGAATATAGGTATGTGGAAACTCAAACCAGTAAATGTATCAATGCTTTCATTTGCCGATGATTTAGTTCTGTTTGGAAAATCAGAAAGTTGACCTTCAGTCGAATATCAACATGATGAACAATGAACTAAATAAAAGAGGAATAAGAGTAAATGCAAAGAAAACCAAAACAATGCCAGTAACTAGGGAAGCTAAAACACAAAATCTTAAATTGGCAGGGAGAATTTAAAACAAGTCCATTGCTACAATTATCTAGAAGTAATGATTAACTCAGAGGAAAACTAAGAGAAGAAATCAGCCAGAGAATCAAAAAGGCAATGCAATAATTTAGAAAAGGCATTTTATAGGTAAACAAGAATTGTCAACAAAAACCAAAATGGCAGTATACAACACAGTTTATTGTCCTACTCTCCTCTATGGCAGAGAAACCTGGACCTTAAACTCTAGAGAATGCAGTAGAGTACAAGCAGCTGAAATGATATCTAAGTAGTAGGGAAAACTAAAAGAGACAAAATCAGAAACACAACAATAAGAGATCAAACCAAAGCAGATGGCATGAAAACTAAGATAGAAATAAATCAATTGAGATGGTTTGGGCATGTAAACAGAATGAATGACAACAGAATAGCTAAATCAGTATACAGTGCTAAAGCCCAATGTAAAATACCAAAAGACAGACCTCGGAAAAAGTGGGAAGAAGATATAACAGAGGCATAAAAGCATATAATTTAACTTTTTGAAAGGAAACAGAAAATGCCAGGACAGGGCATTCTGGAGAAAGATCATGTTGAGCATCTGAACTCATACATCGAAAAGTAGAATGGGAACTGATAAAGAAAGAAAGATGCTTGTCCTATTATATACTGTCTCATCACCTTTTATACCCGCTGTTGTCCTTATCTACTTTGGCATTTGGATCTCCCATGGCGATACATGTACTGATATCTTTTGTGGGCAGTTTGTCTACTATATTTCGCTGTCTATTGTAAAAAAATTGTCCTTTACTTCTTCATCAGCATCATTTGTTGGGGCATAGGTCTGGATAATATTCAGATTGGTGTGCTTGTTTATAATTGAGAATGATGCCAATAATATTCTTGGGCTATTTCAATATTTGCTTCCCTTTTTCTAAGCTTTGTCTGTGATTTTTTTGCTCAACATGATAGCAACTCCATCCCGGTGTAACCCACTGCCTTCATGGCTTGCATCATGTGAGGACACTCCAACATCTCCCAAAGGAATTGATATTGTTTCTTTTGTATGTGTTTATGTAACAATTTTTCTTACAGGATAGATTGTTAACTGTGAAAAAGCCCCATATAGCACGAGGGACCCCCCTCCATGACCCGTAGAATG
>JAXRKP010000194.1:132500-152500 GCA_037039925.1 Doris montereyensis | reverse complement strand
TATACACTAGACTATCATCAGCAAACAACATGTGATTAATCATGGCACATAACACTTTTTAATTTAATAAATTCTTTAACCATTATGTGGGTAAGACAATAACAGAATTCAATAAAAACATAAATAGAACAGACCACGTCGTCAACAATGTTGGCCTTACGTTTTAAAAATAGTTAAGTTTATAAGGACATACATGTAGTTATCAAAACTTAAAGGTACAGTGTAAGTGTTAGATAATTAATTATTATAATAATATTAATAACAAATAGTTCTTGTGTAGTAGCCCCATCGTGACATATATCAAGCTCAGAGCGTTCAAAACATGGATAAACATTGTAAATCAAGACATATGCATAAATAGTTTACACACACCAACGCAATATACACATTACGCATAACAAACATATTTCAAAGCATAGGATGATAATACAAAACACAGTTGACATCATTGAACTACATTTATGACAGCAGTGAGAAATATGAATCTGTATGGGTATAACAGTCTTTACTACATACATCCAATTAAATACACAGCAGTGACCGCCTTAATGCCCGATGCTTGGGAATCAGACAAAACGGGCGTTTAGGCGAAAGTAGGTCAGGGGCCACGATTTGGGGGTAGGCCCATTTCTGTGAAGCTGGGTTTCCCTAGTGACTTTCATCCAGGATTTGAAATTTCTTTTGTAAATCATTTCCTGGTTTATTCATCTTTATTTTCAAGATGTAGATCTGTATATGCACAGCTGTGCAAAATTTTAATTCAAGTTGTTGCTATGGAGGCTAGGGAAAAAGGACCTGATCCAGTGTTTCCTCATTAACTGGCATAACCCACACTACAATCATGTGACTTATTTAATCACAAGACTTATGTAATTATGCAAATTTGGGCGAGAAAAACTGGATAAAGAAAAGCCTCATCCAATGGGACCAATGTGTGAATAAATTAACACGAATCTTACAACTCCTTCGATTCATAATCCTCATGTTAAAATTAAGACAACAGACAGACAAGGATAAAGATTCATAGCCAGATCGGTTGTTTGGAAAAGTCATCAGCTGTATGAAAAATTCAATGCGAGAAAAAGAGACACCTGGAAACCATTAAGCTCTTTAACACGAAGACCAAGTCACGTTGGATACAGCCAATGCCAGACAGGGAGGGAATAAAACTGTTCACACCTTGTCCCTCGATCACGATGAGAGCCCGGTCTAAAGGAGCAAGGTGATTGCATGCCACTTACGACATCAAGAAAGAGATGTGCGTGGAGTCCGGAAAACTGTTCAATTCTAATTGCCCGATGACAAACCAGTGATCCAATGGGACAAAGGATGTGCTGTACAGAGGGTGGAGTTATGAAGAGAAAATTGGTCAACGTTGAGTACATTAGGGCCTACCATGGATAGGTAACGAAGGGTAGTTGCAATGCATGGCACATTGTTGACGGGCATAAGCCCTATTAGATTAGCAATCGGATTACATGTATGATAAAGAAAAACAGAATATTTAATTACTTAGAGACATATACTATGATTCTTTGGAGAGAAAAAAATATCTCCAATTGCCGTTGAGACTGGGCATTTAGGCGAAAATCTTGGTTTTGAAACCGGCATTTAGAAGGGCAATTTATATAGGAAAAAATTGGTTTCACTGAGATTGCGGGCATTTAGGCAAAACGGACATTTAGGCGGCGGGCATTTAGGCGGTCACTACTGTATCGAAATAGGATGAATGAATGAATGAATTAATGAATATATGTATGTATATGTATATTTGTTAGTATGAAAACAGAATGAATGACAATAGAATAGCTAAATCAGTATACAGTGCTAAAGTCCAAGATAAAAGACCAAAAGGCAGACCTTAGAGAAAGTGGAAAGAAGATATAAAAAAGGCATTGAAGCATAGAAATTTAACTTTTTTGAAGGAAACAGAAAATGCCAGGACAGGGCATTCTGGAGAAAGATCATATGGGACATCTGAACCCATTAACTGAAAGGTAGAATGGGAACTGATAAAGAAAGAAAGAAATGTGCATGTCTGCATATACATAGTCATTATCACAAATGGCAAGTCATTTTGCAATACAATGCTTCCCTCAGAGTATTAACCTCATTTAAAAACACACAATAACGTCCTTTGGACTTTACATCATGATTTGAAGTTCTGTGTTAAAGAAAACACTTGTGATGAAATTCATTGGGTGTAAAATATCATAGATTAATTCAAATTTAAGTAGATATAAAGTATGGTTTCAAACAAAACGCTAAAGTGGTGCATCTTGAAACATAAAATCTCTCTTGGTTCCTTTATCACATATGAGTTTACAAAATATTGCCTTGAAAGTAAGTAGGAAAATTTTACTTTAGAACATTTGCTCAGTAACTGCTAATCTAAAGTAAATTTGTCCTTAACTCTTTCAAAAGACATGAAAAAAATAAATTAAAAAATTAAGACTTAAAACATTCCACTTGGATACATAGGAGTAAGATATGAAAGCTGGCTTACGTTGTTTCACATCAACATCACAAATAACAGCAAAGATGTAGACATGCACATAGAAAAAAAAAGTTCAGTAGTTTAGTGCTTAGTTTATTTAAGTTGTTCCAAGATCATCTTGTTAAGGGAAGGGAACAATGCAGTTTAGGTAGCAGGTTGGGCACTTAAGGAGCTTTGCATTGTGGTAGGGCTAACACTAACAGTAATCTAATATACTAATCTTAAATATATATATATATATATATATACCGTTCTTCCTATTAAATGCCCATGCCTTAATAAATGCCTGAATGTTGGTGACTAACACAATGCCACTGATGGCAACACTTTTTCTTTTTTCTTTTTCTGGTATAATTCAAATTCAATATAACTTTATATTGTCCTTCAGGTACATGTACATCTTTCTGTTCACACGGATGACTAAAAGTGAACAGATCTTATTGACATTACATACATTGATGAACATTCTTACATGTTACTGTTTTTTATAAAAAGGAGAAAAGTTGACATGCAGAGTAAAAGTATAATCCTATAGTGGTTCTTAGACAGTAATTAATAATACTGAGGCTGGTATAGAAGCTTTTAAAGACTATGGAAAAGGCATTGTATATAGTCATAGATTTTTCAGTAGAGTATTTGTTTCCTTATTGGAAATTAAAATACCCCCATGCATTAATGTTTGTGATAATGCTTAACTTTGTTTGTGCCAACAGGTGAATCTAAAGGTAGACAGCTCAACTTGAAACCACAACATTCTGGATCTGAATCTTAATTGCTTTGTGATCTGTAGGAAAGACATTTCACATAAATTTCATCAAGGCCTGTGATAGACCAGAATTATAAGAAAATATGAGACTTATTCTGCTTAACCTTGCAAATGAACTAAAATAAGTTCCTGGTCTGTGTGTCTCAAGGCCTTGAGAGATTTTAACACTTTATTTCTAACCATTTGTGTTTAAACTCAAAAAAGCTTTGCTTGTTTGTTTCACAGAAATTCACCCCATCCACCATATGTTGTGATCTCAGGGCCAATCAAGAGGAAATAGAAAGATGAAAGATAAGTGAAAGAGTGAAAGGAAAGAAGTAAGACCTACCAACTATCCACCTCATACAGGCACAGAGATTGACAGCTAGAGACATGAGGTAGAGAGAGAAACAAGGCAGAGTCAGATAACATTATTGTTGCTTTGTGTGATAGGAAGAATATGCTCTGGTGCTGTTGCCCTGATTATGCTCCTTTACACAAAGATGGATCACATCCATGGATGTGGGGGGAATGATGAAACCTTTTGTCTCATTAGAAGCGATAGTGGGCATTTTCCAATTCAAACCCCACTTCAGACATTCAATTGTCGCCTTAATTTTGGATATAGATGGTTACATTAAAAAGCATTTTCATTTTTTATTATTGAAATAGTCTTTGTTTGTAGAGAATCTTGATTAAATGGCCGTCATTCTTTTTCCTATCTTCTTAGTGTGCTCTTCTTTAAGCCGATCCATCTCCTTTTGTCTGTACTGTTCTCCGAGAACATTCAAAGTTTCAAAGCTAAGATCATCGTAACTTGTTCTTTTTCCCACTGGAAGACTCAGCTCAGATTGAAGTCGTATAAATCTATAAGAAACATGAACCATGAAACATTATTTCTAAAATGTGGAACTAACAATGAAGCACTAATCTTTTAATACTTTACAATCTTATGGGATGTAAGTAAATATCAATATTTCAAAACTTTATCTCTTAAACCATGCAGTTACTAAGTTAGAAGCTGTCTAGATTTTAAAACATTGTCTGTTTAAATTACTCTCTTTTCTTTTTCTTTTTCATAATAACTGATCAACTAAATTCTTGAGTATTGCTGTCAGCACGCATAATATTCATTTAACCCAAAGATGTTAATCAAATTTCAATTTGATTCATACCTTTCATACCAAACACAAGGTATCTTGAAAGGAAGTCACCTCTTATTTCAGTAAGTACTACCATCTCATCTTATATAGAAAAGAAATAGTTAGGGGCAAAATTGAATTATAAAATATTTCCAGTTTCCCAAATTCTTGGGCCTGCTTTGATCGTCAATATTCACTATTGTAAACAGCTGATAAAAATCACTCCCAATTCTCAACAAAAATATGCCCAATTTAGAATAATTGAATAATAAAACTAGTGTTGACACATTACTTGTTGTACAGATCCAACATCACATCTTTATGAAGAAGATCTGAAATCCAATGATCTGGAATTGCATCCAGTCCAAGTTTACAGGCCAGCATGGCCCCGGCCACTGCTCCATTGGTGTCAGCATCTCCTCCCTGAAAATAGAAAATCAGGGCATGAGACTTGAGACTCAGCATGATCTCTTCCATCCTTTTTCAAATTGATGTTAAGCTGAAAAAACTATCATCAAATTTTATTCATTATAAAAAAGGGCATCATTAACGGCAAGAAGAAATTAATTTTTTTAAAACCAAACTAAAACAGAAAAGGAAAAAAGTTTTTTTTCTTTCTACTTTTAAATGGGGCACTAATTTCATATCATATATCAGCTAAAATTTACTTTCCAAACTGCCTCAAGACTCTGACCTAGTTTTATAACGTATGTCTCAATAATGAGAATTTTCTTGAATTCAGTAAACATTCTTTTATCAAAAAAAAAAGGTCTGATGTAAATTTAATTCTTTTTTTTTCTTTTTTTACAAATATCTTAAGATTCACAATATACGAGTACAGTAGAATAAGAACATCAGAAAACTACTTTTTTTTTCTGACACTGTGGTCATGAGATGTTGGTTATGCATGAATTTTTTAAAAAGAAGGTGAATGTAATGTTAATTTGTGTTCCATGTTGAATCTATCACACCTTTGTGGAGACTACAGAAAGCAACACATACATCTACACAGGTTGTTGCTTTTTGTATGTTTTGCATTAGTTCAAGCTTAGTACTGTTTAGTGATCAGGCAAACTAGAGTGATATTTTGCAGCATTTTAGTTGGTTGAGTCAGTTTTTGTTACCTTTAATTGTTTTCAATTTCAAGATACCACCACCAAAGAAAAAAAAAAGAGCCGACAAAAGAAAAAGACCCCCCCCCCCTCCCAAAAAAAAAAAAAAAAAAAAAAAAAAAAAAAGAATAACAAACCATAATATAATGGTTTGCTATAATAAGTATGTATTGAGCAAAGCTATCACATTTTTGTTGGCTTCTAATGGTAAATTGCAAATTAGTGCTTGAGCATAAATTGCTTGAAAATTATAATACGTTCTCACCGCCATGATCAGTTTAATCATAGTCTTTTCAAAGTCGTTCTGCCTGACAGCCCAGAATCCACTTCCCATACACTTATAGGTGTAGCCAACTTTACCAGCTTCATCAAGAGCAAGATTTTAAGTTTCTTACAGCTCATATATTTCCAGAGCTCCTTTTTTTCTGTGAACAAAAGAAAAAATTGAACTCAAAAATATTTCTTTATCAGGAAACATAAAATGCACCCAGACTGGCTAACAACATGATTTATAACAAACACCTAATTTGATTGTCAAGACATACTTTTCATAGATTTTTATCATGTAAAATATAGATACCAGTAGTAGTGTCGGTCTAAGAACACGACATTCGCATAGGTCACATATGAACACCACAGTCCACCTTCCAATAATATTAAAAATACTCTGCCTGCCAGATGACATCTCAGAAACAATGGACATTTTTTTGACAGTGAATCTTACATAAGGGCAAACAATGGACATTTCATTGGCCCTTAACAATGGACATTCTACACAGGTCAGACTGGCTAACAACATGATTTATAACAAACACCTAATTTGTTAAAGTTGCCAGATGACAGTTGATTTTTTGCAAACAATGATAGATTTTAAATATAAAGATGTATTTCAACTAGACAAGATGTATAGTCATGACATCAACTTACATGCCTCTCAGTTGATTTCTATAAGCAAAAATGGACATTCTGATAGGTCAATGACAGTGAATCTCTCTACCTGCCAGATGGCAAGGGCTAAGAAAACAATGGACATTTCAGGTCCACTTACTTGGCCAAGCAAACAAACAATGGACATTCTAGCATAGGTCATTGACAGTGAATCTTACTCTACCTGCCAGATGACAGGGGCTGGTTTCATCCACCTGGGCTAAGCAAACAATGGACATTATCTAACACAGGTCATTGACAGTGAATCTTATGCCTGCCAGATGACAGGGGCTGGTTTCATGCAAACAATGACATTCTAGCATAGGTCATTGACAGTGAATCTTACTCTACCTGCCAGATGACAGGGGGCTGGTTTCATCCACCTGGGCTAAGCAAACAATGGACCAAGGTCAATGACAGTGAACTTAATGCCAGATGACACATTATCTAAGAAAACAAGGTCAGGTCATTGACAGTGAAATCTTACTGGTTTCATCCACCTCGGCCAAGCAAACAATGGACATTCTAGCTGAATCTTACTCTACCCAGGGGATCCACCTGGGCTAAGCAAACAATGGACATTATCTAACACAGGTCATTGACAGTGAATCTTACTCTGCTGGTTTCATCCACCTCAAGCAAACAATGGACATTCTAGCATAGGTCATTGACCAAGCAAACAATGGACATTCTAGCATAGGTCATTGACAGTGAATCTTACTCTACCTGCCAGATGACAGGGGGCTGGTTTCATCCACCTTGGCCAAGCAAACAATGGACATTCTAGCATAGGTCAATGACAGTGAATCTTACTCTACCTGCCAGATGACAAGGGGCTGATTTCATCCACCTGGGCTAAGCAAACAATGGACATTATCTAACACAGGTCATTGACAGTGAATCTTACTCTGCCTGCCAGATGACAGGGGCTGGTTTCATCCACCTCGGCCAAGCAAACAATGGACATTCTAGCATAGGTCATTGACAGTGAATCTTACTCTACCTGCCAGATGACAGGGGGCTGGTTTCATCCACCTTGGCCAAGCAAACAATGGACATTCTAGCATAGGTCAATGACAGTGAATCTTACTCTACCTGCCAGATGACAAGGGGCTGATTTCATCCACCTGGGCTAAGCAAACAATGGACATTATCTAACACAGGTCATTGACAGTGAATCTTACTCTGCCTGCCAGATGACAGGGGCTGGTTTCATCCACCTCGGCCAAGCAAACAATGGACATTCTAGCATAGGTCATTGACAGTGAATCTTATCTTACCTGCCAGATGACAGGGGCTGGTTTCATCCACCTTGGCCAAGCAAACAATGGACATTCTAGCATAGGTCAATGACAGGGCAGATGGATTTCATCCACCTGGGCTAAGCAAACAATGGACATTATCTAACACAGGTCATTGACAGTGGCCTGCCAGATGACAGGGGGCTGGTTTCATCCACCTCGGCCAAGCAAACAATGGACATTCTAGCATAGGTCATTGACAGTGAATCTTACTCTACCTGCCAGATGACAGGGGGCTGGTTTCATCCACCTCGGCCTAAGCAAACAATGGACATTATCTAACACAGGTCATTGACAGTGAATCTTACTCTGCCTGCCAGATGACAGGGGGCTGGTTTCATCCACCTTGGCCAAGCAAACAATGGACATTCTAGCATAGGTCATTGACAGTGAATCTTACTCTACCTGCCAGATGACAGGGGGCTGGTTTCATCCACCTTGGCCAAGCAAACAATGGACATTCTAGCATAGGTCAATGACAGTGACCTGCCAGATGACAAGGGGCTGATTTCATCCACCTGGGCTAAGCAAACAATGGACATTATCTAACACAGGTCATTGACAGTGAATCTTACTCTGCCTGCCAGATGACAGGGGGCTGGTTTCATCCACCTCGGCCAAGCAAACAATGGACATTCTAGCATAACACAGGTCATTGACAGTGAATCTTACTCTACCTGCCAGATGACAGGTCATTGGGGCAGATGGTTTCATCCACCTTGGCAAACAATGGCAAACAATGGACATTCTAGCATAGGTCAATTGACAGTGAATCTTACTCTACCTGCCAGATGACAAGGGGCTGATTTCATCCACCTGGGCTAAGCAAACAATGGACATTATCTAACACAGGTCATTGACAGTGAATCTTACTCTGCCTGCCAGATGACAGGGGGCTGGTTTCATCCACCTCGGCCAAGCAAACAATGGACATTCTAGCATAGGTCATTGACAGTGAATCTTACTCTACCTGCCAGATGACAGCTAAGCAAACAATGGGGCTGGTTTCATCCACCTTGGCCAAGCAAACAATGGACATTCAATGGACATTCTACCTGCCATGACAGGTCAATGACAGTGACAATCTTACTCTACCTGCCAGATGACAAGGGGCTGATTTCATCCACCTGGGCTAAGCAAACAATGGACATTATCTAACACAGGTCATTGACAGTGAATCTTACTCTGCCTGCCAGATGACAGGGGGCTGGTTTCATCCACCTAGGCCAAGCAAACAATGGACATTCTAGCATAGGTCATTGACAGTGAATCTTACTCTACCTGCCAGATGACAGGGGGCTGGGGCTGGTTTGACAGTGAATCCACCTGGGCTAAGCAAACAATGGACATTATCTAACACAGGTCATTGACAGTGAATCTTACTCTGCCTGCCAGATGACAGGGGGCTGGTTTCATCCACCTCGGCCAAGCAAACAATGGACATTCTAGCATAGGTCATTGACAGTGAATCTTACTCTACCTGCCAGATGACAGGGGCTGGTTTCATCCACCTGCCAGATGACAGGGGGCCAAGCAAACAATGGACATTCTAGCATAGGTCAATGACAGTGAATCTTACTCTACCTGCCAGATGACAAGGGGCTGATTTCATCCACCTGGGCTAAGCAAACAATGGACATTATCTAACACAGGTCATTGACAGTGAATCTTACTCTGCCTGCCAGATGACAGGGGGCTGGTTTCATCCACCTTGGTCAAGCAAACAATGGACATTCTAGCACAGGTCATTGACAGTGAATCGTACTCTAAATGCCAGATGACAGGGGGCTGATTTCATCCACCTGGGCTAAGCAAACAATGGACATTATCTAGCACAGGTTATTGACAGTGAATCTTACTCTACATGCCAGACAGCGCAGTGTCCTGATGCATGATATTTTGTGTACTGGCAGGCAAAACGAACAATGGTCTAAACTCATCCTTCCATAACGAATATTACGTACACAACTGAAGTTACTTGCTGTTCATCAATTCAAAGATGTCTGTCCAGCCAATGAGGCATTGGTGAATGGAAAAACCTTCTATGCTTTTGTTGGGTGCTTGTCAAGTACTAATAATAATAATAATAATAATAATAATAATAATAATAATAATAATGCAAAATTTATATAGCGCTCCTATCCATGAGAGTCATGCTCAGGTGCGCTTTAGAAAGGCTAAGACATACATCATATAATAGCTTACATAATGTACTCAATATTTAAGATTACTATAAAATTAAGACATCTACATACACGAAAAATTGTTATAATTAAGATGAACAGTACCTAAATGACGATATGTGCTAATTACAAGATGGCCCTATACATGCATGCGTCGCACACACACACACACACACACACACACACACATATATACATACACACACACACACATTGCAGGTGCCAACCCTCACATCCCATGATAGGTCGAAAAGTCAGTTTTAAAAGTCTCTGTATATAAAAATATAATAATAGTTAAAGAAGTCAAACTAAGAGATTTAAGAATAATTACATATACATGACAGTGTTAAAGGTACCATACATCAATAAAAAACACCCTTAACACAGGTTTTAGAAAATGCCAATATGTTAAATATTATGTGTCGAAAGTGAAGCGGAACAACTCTGTTTTAAGTGATTGTTTAAAGGAAGGAAGGGTTGTACAATTTCTAGTTTTAACTGACAAAGAATTCCATATAGCTGGGGCTTGAAAAGGTGAAAGAACGTTCGAGAAATTTTGTCTTAGGGATGCTTCTTTTTAGTTGCAAAGATTGTGATGATCTAAGCGGACGATTGAGGTGGTGAACTTTAAGGAGATGTTTTAGATAGTCGGGGGCAGTGTCATGAATGCAGTTGAAAGTGAGACATGCTATCTTATATATGATTCTCCTCTCTATGGGAAGCCAATGTAGAGAGCACAAAACTGGAGTGATGTGTTCAGACTTTTTGATCTTAGTTACAATTCTTGCTGCTTTGTTTTGAAGCAATTGTAATCGATGAATAGAACTTTTGGCAACCCATAAAGAAGA
This sequence comes from Doris montereyensis, assembly GCA_037039925.1. Taxonomy (NCBI): domain Eukaryota; kingdom Metazoa; phylum Mollusca; class Gastropoda; order Nudibranchia; family Dorididae; genus Doris; species Doris montereyensis. Next base: position 141,745 of record JAXRKP010000194.1, on the reverse strand, counting down.
GAATTACAGTAATCAAGAGATTTGTGACAAGGGCATTGACAAGCATTTTACATGTTTCTTGGTCTAACAGATTTGATACAAGAAATGCTTTTAAGGACACAATGGATTATTTGACAAACTTTGTAATGTGAACATGCATGTGTAAAAATTCATCAAAGAAGAAACCAAGATTTTTGACGCTATGGCTGTTACATATAGTCAATTGTTTATGACCAGTAACTAGGGAAGCTAAAACATAAAATCTTAAATTGGGGAGGAGAATTTAGAACAAGTTCAAAGCTACAATTACCTAGGAGTAATGATTAACTCAGAGGGAAAACTAAGAGAAGAAATCAGCCAGAGAATCAAAAAGGCAAGTGCAATATATAACCATCCAGGAAAAGAATTTGTAGGTAAGCAAGAATTGTCAACAAAAACCAAAATGGCAGTGTATAATACAGTTTATTGTCAAATCCTCTATGGCAGCAAAACCTGACCTTAGACAGTAGAGAATAAAGTAGAGTACAGGCAGCTGAAAACACAACAGTAAGAGATCAAACCAAAGCAGATGGCATAAAAACAATGACAATAGAATAGCTAAATCAGCATTCAGTGCTGAAGCCCAAGGTAAAAGACCAAAAGGCAGACCTCAGAGAAAGTGGGAAGAAGATATAAAAGAGGCATTGAAGAATGGAAATTTAACATTTTTGGACGGCAACAGAAAAGCGCCAGGACAGGGCATCCTGGAGAAAGATCATCTTGGCATCTGAACCCATACACCGAAAGGTAGAATGGGAACTGATAAAAAAGAAAGAAAGAAAGCACGACATTGGAAAGATCAATAAGCTGTCTTGCAAATATAGGCGAAATATGACAATAAATGACAACTCCACTAATAAAGACAGAACAAACACGTAACGTTTGGGTATAATCCTTCGTCAGACAACAAACGAGAAATGTCTAGAATCTAGATCTAAGTACTACCTTAGGCATCACACAATGTGATGTCAGAAGAAAACATAAAGGAGAAAGAAAGGAAGAAAAGACAATGATAAGAAACGAGCAGAGGGGGGGCGTGAAGAATGAGCGAGAGGGAGGTTCAGATCTAGAATGAATTAAAAATATGAAAATAAGTAAGTAATAAAAGGTGAGAAGGAGATAGAGAGAAGGAGAGAAATAGAGAGAGAGAGGAAAAAAGAAAGGAAAAAAGGCAGGGAAGAAAGAAAGGGAGAGAGAGACGTGTGAGTATGGGAAACAAGAACGAAAAATAGGATAAATATAAGGCTAGATCTAGATCTATATCTCATTGGGTCTAGAAAGAAGAAATGATAGAGAATGAGTGAAAGAAAGTATCAATCAAAGCAGACATTTACACTGAAGGTGCGAAATGTATATAAATTACAATTATAGTAAATCTTGGATTCAACGAGATCGTTGAAACCATTAGGAGTTCTCGTTGAATCCGGAGATGTATCTGCAGTGGCCTAAATAATTACCAGATTATTTCCATAGAACGGCAACAGACAACCAGCTACCGCCTGGTGGACCAAATTGTATGCCAACGCATCAGGATATTTTTTTGGTCTTGATTTTTGTGTGTTTTTGTGTCTATCCAATCTGTAAAGTGGATTGGTTTTTTCTTTTGCTTTCAATGTTAAAAAAAAAAAAAAAGAATTAGGTCACCCTGCCTCAAGACACACTTATGACAAATGAAAATGATGATTAAAAATCAACCAGCATTGCACGTCAAGACCAAAGCGATAGGGTAAGGAAAGTAAGTTATGATGTGTAGTACTCCTTACCCCAACCATCCCTGTCGGAATGCATGCACGACATTGACTCAACTCAATGTCCTGGCCAACACTGAGTTTGACACTTGACAGGCACTTTGTGACACCCTACCCTTCTTCGAGGGACTCTGTAGTCCAGAGACAAAGTGTCAGCCTCTCAACCAAAAGGTAGTAGGTTCGAGCCCCGCAAACAGTTGAAACTTTCTTTTTCTCAAGTTTTATTTAGCAAAAATCTACCCCCCCTGTTCCAGGTAGGTGGATCGACATCTAGTCCCATCAGAGACGGACAATAAAAAGGAGGTCCCATGTGCAGATCACAACACTCTGTGCACGTTAAAGATCTCAGGCTGTTTACAGGGCAGTTCGGACAAAAATTAAAAATCCTACCAAAACCGCTGAGATACTTAGTTGTGGATGTGGGGTGAATAAAATTTCAAAACCCCTCCTTCCTTTCCCATCCTTTCTACATGTACTGGTACGTTCATAGATCTAGAACCGTGATGAGGACTAGATGGATGTTCTGTGGGCTATGTGAGACATTACATTTTTTAAAATTACGAGGAAAACTTTAATGAGATTTGTAGAATTTTATAGCTGTCCAAATATTCTTTATGCAGCATACTATGGGCTAAACTACTGTACTAAGCATCACCCAGTCCCATGAAGAAGGATGATAAATAGGAGGTCCTGTGTGCATATCACAACACTCTGCACATTAAAGATCCCTTGGCTGTTTACAAGGCGGTCCAGACAAAACTTTAAAAAATCCTACTAAAAACCCAGAGATCAACTTAACTGTGGATGTGGGTAAATCAAATTAAATTCTTTTTAAATCACCTCTTCATCAGTCTCAAGAACTTGGCAAGCATTGTCATAGGACTGGTTGATAATATCGTCAAGTGGCAATTTTTTGGATGAAGTATCTCTTTGGGCCACGTGTTGATCATCTTTGCAATGCATGTTGTAACAGCAATAGCAGAAGCTTGACACCTGATGATTAAATAATTTGATCGGTTGTAGTAAAAAAAGAATTTTTACATAATGCATTTTATCCTCTTTATATGTATATCTATATACATTGGATGCTGCATAAGTCAACGTTGCATCAAGTCGATTTTTATCTAAGTCGATGGGTTTATTGATGGTCCCATCCCCCACACATTTTTTAGTTAACAAAAGCTGTTTTAAGTCGACATCAACTTAAGTAACATGCTTTCACGTCGATATTTTTTTTCACTGTCCGCAGATGGTAAAATGAAAGAAAAAATGATTGCATAATGGGATTTTAATTTCAATAGCATCCTCGGCCGTTGACCCCACAGCTAAAGAAGGATCCGAATGTAGACTACCTGTCGTAAATCTACCTGTATGATGATTACTAAGCTCCTCCACATCACAAGATTAGGGGCGTTAATAAAAACTGGAGGTGTTGGCTTAGATCAATCATACCAGTTGCAAATGCACTGGTCAGGTGAAAGCAGGCAGGTGAGGAGGGGGGTGGCAGCCACCAATAACTATAAAATATACTATTATTATAATTATTATATTATGTCGTGTGACCATCGTATTGTTAGCCTTGAATGTGATATTACTATTATGCCTCCGCTTTGACACCTCCACATCACAATTTGATTCATGCACTTTTAGTACGGTGTGTAGGGTGTGTAAGGGAGGGGGCAGAAATAAGGTGGAGGTGCCAAAAGATCTTATCCACTCAGCCAACAGCATTAATATTACATTTGTATTAGTTGATCTATGAAGCATTTGACAAAACAGGCAATTTGTTTAAAATTGCCAAAGACTATATGGCCTATCATGTCTGTCTCTCACTTGGAATTCTCACTGTGCTCAATCACTGAGCAAGAAAATACATAAAAACAACCATGCATTGAGTACACATCAACAGTCAGTACTGGTCCAAGAGTGAAAATCCTGTCAGGGGGGGTAACTGAGCAATTGCTTCAGTTGATTTTATTTTTTACATAAATCGATATTTTTAATAGACACTGACTTAAGGGAATTTGTCATCTTTGTTCACCAAAAGCTCTGTTCATAGGCCATTACGTATAACCTTATTTTGCATGTAGGCTTTAAATCACCCCCAGATCATTTTTGTTTGAGAAAATAGCCAAAAATGACGTTGAATTAATGTAAACTTCATTGCTTCCCGTCTTTGTGAATAATATCAGCTAGCCCGCCATTAGGTTTTTATAAAAAATTGGAATAGCACTGTCCATATTATAGTTTCAAATATTGACTCAATGTAATAATCGACTTGGTGTCACAGGGATGTAACTTAAGAAAATTTTTCAACCTGTTGGGGCATGACACCATGTCCTTTGGTTGACACCTTACCTTTGGACCACTGGGACAAAGGACAATAGTTGATAACCAAGAGATCAGAGGTTTCACATTATACATAATTATACATACAACAGTAACAGTTAATGGCCATTATGTTTGAAAAACATTAATCATTTTCAAAGAAGGCTCGATTAATCAAAGTACCTGGAGCCAGAGTGAGTGTATTTTCCAATGTTTACAGCATTTTAAAAAAATATTTTGGGTAGGATTTAAAAATTTGCCTAGACTGCCCTGTAAATAGCCCAGGGATCTTTATTGTAAATTTGCCTAGACTGCCCTGTAAATAGCCCAGGAATCTTTATTGTGAATTTGCCTAGACTGCCCTGTAAATAGCCCAGGAATCTTTATTGTGAATTTGCCTAGACTGCCCTGTAAATAGCCCAGGAATCTTTATTGTGAATTTGCCTAGACTGCCCTGTAAATAGCCCAGGAATCTTTATTGTGCAGAGAGTGTTGTGATCTATGCATGTGACCTCCGTTTTATTGTCCATCTCTGATGGGACTGGGTGTCGATCCACCTATCTGGCATGAACCCACAACCTTTGGTTGAGAGATAGACACCTTACCCTCTGGACCAATGGGGGAAGGGGAAAATGGTTGGATAACCAAGAGCAGAGAAGTTTCACATTACACAGAATTATACATACAATTGTTTATTGTCATTATGTTTGAAAAGCATATTTAATTATTTTCAAAGGTCAGTGAATAAAAAGAAAATACCTGGGGTCAGAGTGAGTGCATTTTTCCAATGTTCACAGCATTTTTTGTCACTTTTTCAATATCATTCCATTGGTACAAACCCAATATGGATGTTCGCATTACACATCCATTTGCGGCAAGCTTTCGTTGACTTGCATCCCACACTAAATATGCCGCCTGTGGAAGAATTTAAACAGATACATTTGATTTACTATTTTAACAGACACGAAGAACGTAACAAGAAACACAGCAACAAATAAACAGCACATTATCTTTATTTAGCTCTTCTTCATCTAAAAAAATAGCTCCTCGTCTATGTTTGTAGTAAGATGCAAAAACCTCACTACTTTCTCTCAGATGGGGTATCTATTTGTTGCAGATTTTCTTTCTTTTTCATGCAGTCAGTACAAATTACGGAAGTTTTTTATTTGATTTAATTTTGCCCACATCCACAACGAAGGTGATCTTGGAAGATTTTGTAGGATTTTTAATTTTGCCCAGATAACACTGTAAACAGCCAAGGGATCTTTAACATGTACAAAGTATTGTGATCTGTACATAGGAACTCGTTTTATCATCTGTCTTCGATGGACTAGGCGTCAATCCACTTACCTCAACTAAGGAGGGGGGGGGGGGGGGGATTTTACTAAAAAATGAGAAAGTCATCAACCTGCTAGGGATTGAACTCACGACCTTTGGGTTGAGAGATGCACACCTTTCCTCTGCACTACCAAGTCACCAGACTTAGGCATTTTTGAGATAATGCCACAAAAGGGCATCTCTGGGTGTTTTCCTTCAAGCCTAAAACTATCTAAGAAATCAACCAACCAGAATCCTCAAATTAAGACCAAATCATTTGTAGATCTTTGAAAATTGAAGTTTTTTGGGGTGTTTTTCAAAATGTTTAAACATGACTTAGGCATTTATATCATACAACTGACAAAATTCTACTCACAAGCAAACAAAACAAAAAGGTGAGAATCTAGTGCCATTTTCTTTCCATACAAACCTTGTGTGGGTCTTCTGTGTAGTTGGGATTCTCTAACACTTTCTTTGTTGTCATCCCAATCCCCATTCCTCCAAAATCACCAAATTCAGGAAAACCTTGACGCATCCAACGTCTCATTCTCCTAGCGAAATCAGTGACAACAACCTTGAAAAAAAAAGTGAGACAAATTAAGAAATTCAACATATATGTTTTAATAACAGGGGGTCATTTTCAGTCTACAATGATTGAGGCTCCATCTAAATACATAAACGATGTGATGAAGCTGAATTTAAGTGTTCAATGACTGAACTAAAATACCATTTCACCTTTCTCATCAAAATCAAATCAGGCTCTATAAATAATCATGACAAACTACAATTATGTAGACTAGCATTCAAAGCAATGTATATCATGACCAATTTAGATGTTGGAAATACTCAAAGAAAAGAGAAGGCTATTATTAAAAAAGTATACTCAATCCTTTGTGATTCATGGTATATCCTGCTTTTGCTTTTCCATGTGTGCATTTCTGTATTGATTACATTTCATGTGCTTTGTTTGCTTGTTTTGTTTGTTTCTTTAAAGTAACCCTGTCCACAATATTGCAAACATGCTGCTTAAGTTTGGAAATGAGGGTATGTGAGAGAGAGAACAAACGCGTTAATTTAGGGCCTTTTCACCTATTGCTAAAGATATTTCTCAAAGAGTTTCACCATAGGTAAAATACGCTCAAACTAAGTGGGTGTGTTAAGTATCAATCCTCTACTACTATAATTCTAGTAATATTCTTAGGTTTGAGATTTCGCTCTGCTCAGACCTATGAAAGTGCTTCTATAACAATATTTTTATTTTTTACCCTAATAAAATGGATACTTATCTAGATTGGGAAGAGCAATCAACTAGAAATAATTCACCAATATTACCAAAATCAATCACAGGTTTAATTGTTGGTAAATCAGGGTAGGAAAAAATATTTAATGTTACATCTATTGTTAAACCCTGATCTATTAGATTATGATAAATTAATAGTTTATGGGAAGTCTTTATTTCAAACAAAATATAAGATAATGAAATGTGGGTTTGATAATATTTTAGATATGGAAGTAATATTCAATATTTTTAATAATAGAGAGAGTATTATAAAAAAAAAAGATATCTCTCCCTCATGAAGTAATAAAAGAAATAGGAAAAACAAATTCATAAAAAATCCAATCAACTGTGAATACTTTGAATTTAGTACTCAAATAATTGATCCAAGAGAATTAAAATCAAGTGATAAAAATCTAATGACATTTGATGACACGTTGTTAGAAAAACAAAATAAGTGTAATGATTATTATACACGTGGCAGACATTCAAATACTGATTGTTTTTATTTGTCTCAAAATTATTTTAGACTTCAAAAGCAGACTATTTGAGAAAATAGTAATTTTATATGTTTAATGAAACAAGATAATAAAAATCTATATCATGATCATGTTTCAACGGATATGGATTATGATGAGTTTAAATATAAAAGGCTGTGTAAAAACTGTTGGTTTAATATATTTTTTAACAATAGATAATTCTTCTCCATCAAAAAATGGTAAATACAGACATAATTTGGATAATTTCTATTTCAAAATGTGTGACCCTATTTGTGCCAAGTAAAAATGGATAATAAAATTGGAAAAGAAATAATTGAAAAACTTAATCAATTAATTAAGAATACATCCCCTAAAGAAAATCATCACATTATAGTTAGAAATAAATCTGTCTTTACTACAATCTTTAATCCTCCATTACAACTTAATCCAAATAGACGAGATTCCACTCGTAGATTTGGAGTAACTACAGCTTCCCAAACATTTCTTCTTATCATAATGTAATAGAATACACAATAAAGGATAAAACAAAAGGACATTCCTGCAGCCTTGCAGGCCGGTCTTGACTGACCAAAGGCTAAGGGAGATAACCCTGACAGAAAATAACAACCTACTGCCTTGCAGGCTGGTCTTGAATGACTAAAGGCTAAGGGAGTTAACCCTGACAGAAAATAACAAGGCCCGGTAGGGGGCCTCAAGGTGATAACCCCACCATCTACCTAGGGTACAGTGGGCTAATCTCCTGCTTATTCAAAACAATCTGATTCAAAGTAATATATACAATGATATATCCGGCTTCAACATTCGAAGACGACTCTGGAAAAGAAAACGGACTGTGATTTTGGAACATGGAATGTTAGGGCAATTAATGGAAAGGAGTGAGAATTAGCTGAAGAAATGGAAAAATTCAAAGTAGACATTTTTGCTATTACAGAAACAAAGAAAAAAGGACAAGGAATAGAAAATGTAGGACCAAATCATACTTTAATCTTCTCAGGAGTAGATGTCAAAGATAGAGCTAGAGCAGGAGTAGGCTTCCTAATGCATAAAAAGCAAGAAATGCTACTAGAAAGTTGGATATTTATAAGCCCATGGCTATTAGAGGTAAATATTAAACCAAAAGGAAGAGAAATTAAATTATTAATAGCTTATGGACCAAACGAAGATGCCACCAAAGAAGAAAAAGATATCTTCGAAAACGATTTACAAATAGCTGCAGAGAATCTCAAACCCAAACAGGAATTAATGGTTATAGGAGATTTAAATGCTAGAGTAGGCAACAATGTAGAAACATCAGGAGGAATAATAGGTAAAGAAGGAGAGACAACAACTTCTGTGAATGGAAAGAGACTAATAGATTTTTGCCTAAAGAATAACATGAAAATAGCAAACACCTTTTTTCCTCATAAAGATATCCACAAATATACAAGAGTAAATGAAGATAGATGTGAAAAGTCAATCCTAGACTACATAATAGTTAGCAGTTCTGATTTTACAGTACAATAGATGCTAGAGTAAGCAGAGGAGCTGAAATATTTAGTGATCATCACCTAGTGATAGCCAAAATGAGATTATTAACTGAAGAAAACAAACAGAAAAGGAAAGAGAAGAAAGCTACTAAACTCAAAATAGAAGAACTAAATAAACCAATAGTAAAACAGATATACCAATCCAAGATAAAAAGATCTATCAGTGAAAGGAAGATGGATCTGAAGGAAAGCACAATAGAAGAAAAGTGGCAAATATATAAGGAAACACTCCTCAGTTGTACTGAAGAGGTCTGTGGTAGGAAATAAATTAAAGGAGATAAGAAAAGAACAGCATGATGGAATGAGAATGTCAAGACTAAAATCAAAGGAAAGAAGGATGCCTGGAAGAAATAATTGCAAACAAAGAGACCAGAGGATAGCATAGATTACATGAGTAAAAGAATTATCGCCAAAGAGGAAGTTAGGAAAGTAAAAGAGGAACAGTGGGAAGAGTTTTGACAAAGACTTCAAGAAAGCTATCAAGGAAATCAAAAGTTGTTATGGGGAGCAATGAAAAGCATGAGAAAGACCA